>VDFB02047230.1:90838053-90867905 GCA_007258455.2 Sequoia sempervirens
AATCCCTGAGCCTTAGTTTTGGTATTTTCCTTGGAATACCAACCCAAAGACTTGGAGGGAATTCCCAAAGACCAGAGACGTGTTTTTGCAAATTCTACAATTTTTCACATAATCGGGTTCGTGCTCACCGTCAAGATTGCATCTGGTTCAATATCGACAAAATAAAAAACATGGGTAATGTTAGGTTCTCTCTTAGCTTTCCAACAATGTAATTTTTTCACTTTCTAACAATGTTAAGGCTTTCATCCATAATTTATTTTGTTTGTATGTCTATTTTTTGTCAAAAAGTAGTGTTTGGTTTTTTTTCGTTATAAATTAACCATTCATCAAAATTTCAAATAAATTACATTTTTAGAAACTAGACTCCATTCTACAATTTTTTTTAAAAAAATAAATAAATAAATCTATTACTTTCCAAAATTTGTAGAGGGAGCACGACCAAAATTCTACTTTTTAGGAAGTGCTCACTTAGAAAATTAGTAAAAAATCAAATATTCATTAAAAAATTATTAGAAAAATTGTGCATCAACTAGATATTGTTAGCTAACTTTTGACTATAGCGATTTTAAAAATACTACAAGAGTTGCTATGTTATGTTTTTCTGACAAAAACAACAACAATTTGTGTACATCCCTCTTTTGAACCCCTTAATCTCAACCATTTTCAAAATAAATTAGTAGTTTAAAAAGTAGACTCGGAGCACTTCGATCCTTTTTTTGGTTCCATCTCAAAATTTTGAGTGTAGCTATCCTCAATTTCACGTCCAAGGTCAGTATTTCCTGATTTCAAAAAAAAAGTGGCCACTTAAGCCCCCTTTTTGGGAACCATCTTGGTGCACTTACCCTAGAAATACTCACATGAGGGATCAATTATATATGTGTGTGTGTGTGTGTGTGTGAATATATATACACTTAAATGAATGTATGTATCGACAAAGAAATGATAAGATAGGGGTAACCTAATATATGTGTGTGTAAACCATGTGTTCATAATCATTCAAATGGATTACTTGATTATCATATTACTATATAATGTATACACTAATACACTCTTAAGCATTAATGCTTATCAGAGAAGTGTACATATGTATATATTATATAGGTATATGTGTATGAATATACGCATGTAATATTATTTATAAAATATGATAAAAAGAGTTATACATTCGAATATATTGAATGGGTATATATTATAAAGGATAAGACTATATATATATGTGTGTGTGTGTGTGTGTGTGTAGTCGATAGGGTTATTATGTGGAAAACAACTTGCTTGTATTCATTTACATTTCTATATATCCAATGTATTCAATTTTGATGACATAGAATAAATATATATATATATATAATGTGCATATAAATATAGCATTGATGCTATATGATGATTTATATATATATGTGTGTGTGTGTGTATGTATATATATCTATTAACATATGGTATTACATAACTATTTATATATATATATATATATATATATATATATATATATATATATATATATATGTTGCTTTGAAGTCAATAAACTTTAGCAAGTTTGAGGGCCGAATATATATCTTGTATTGGTCAAGAATAAAGGGCGAACTATCTTCCATATATAGTGCAACCATTAAAGTTGATTTTGAGATGGAAATTTAATCAGTCTAAACCAACAAATTACCAAGCTATTAATACAAGGCATTGAAATGTTAAAGGTTGTTGTTAGGGCGCATAAAGTTGGAAGTTCACAAAGTCAACAATATAACACATAAGCTACATGCTATGCCACATGGATGGCAATAAGAGGTAGATGTATGTTGGATTTGTGACTAAGTTATTAGAATTAGACTATCTATTATTCAATAAAAGTCAATTTATAAAGGATATTTTTAGACATTAATGACCATGGCAATAAAGGACGATAATAGTCATCAATGACTATGAGATTGGAAGTCGATTTGGAAATGCTTACGACTGTGTAGTGAAGTTGAGTTCCACTCACCATATCACGTATGTGAAAACATATGAATGCATTTTAAATTGTTGTCTATCATCGATGCAAGCGTAGACTTGGTCGACACTGTGATAAAGAGCAACTTTGACTTTGTCTAACGTCTTTAAATGTTTAAATCGACTCATTCCTTAAATTCAGTCGATGAGTGCTAAGTGTTATAGATTTAATATTGATTGTTTCTCTTCATAAGAAACTGCGCCAACTTGATAAAGGAATAGAGGCTTTGGCACCACCTCTTGAAATGATTTTTTGTAGATGTCTTTACTGGAGTATAATTCAAAATTTCCATGTGCATTTTGAATAAGTCTTTGGATTGTTGTCAAAGATGTAAGTCAATCGTAGGAGGTTTTGTTGAGTCTGAGCTTATTTGATTGCCACCTTATTGTTGAGTTTCATGTGTTGCTTTGCATGGAGCTTGATGTCTTTTTACATGCCTAAATTGTAGGCCATGAGGTTGCTAGACTGCTCTATAAATAGTTGAGCCATTTCATTAGTGAGGACACATTCTTTCCCAAGAGATTACATATCTTTTGCAATTCATTATTTTTGTGTTATTCCTAGCCAAACATGTCTTATATTGTGAGTGAGAAACAGTGAGTGATCTATTGTGTTAAGAGGAAACATTGTTGTTTGAGATAAGTAAGCTATCAACTTGTGAGGTAGAGTTACTTGTGACATTCTAGAGAAGCTTATTATCAAGCTAACTGTTGTTGGAAAGGGTTGCATTGTTATCATTAATTTGGATAAGCGATAACAGGCATGAGGATCTCTTCTTCTTTGTTATTGACTTTGAAATGATATGTTTTCCATGGGCTGATGCAAGAAGTTGGGTACACAAAAAGCTCAAAAAGTGGAAATGTTTTTGCTATTTTTCAAAATTTGTCACATTTGGACTGAAATTTTGAGGAACTTACACAATGACTATTAAAAAAAGTCAGTAATATGAAATCTATAATTTTGAATCTAGTTTCCAAATATGTAAATTATTAAAATACCCAGATTATAGAAATTAAATTTTGATAGAGATCTATAAAAACCACTTTTTAAAAGTCCCTTTTTTTTACCATACCAAGCAAGTGTACAGACAACACTTTTTGACCCAAATAAAATTATTTTGCTAATTACTTTTGGGAAATGAGAGCTAACAACATGAATTTTGATGTGGATTTTTTTTTGTAATTTTTGGTTGAATTTTTTTTTTATTAATTTTTTATTGGCCTTAATTGATGTTTTTTAAAATCAACGTGTACAGACAACATAATTGGACCTAAACAAAACATTTTTTGACTCTTTTTTTTTTCATTGTGTAGAGAATTTTCTAAATTTTGATTCCATATAATTTTTTTTACAAAAAACTTAACCAATAAAAAGTTATTAAAAAACTTAAAAAACCTGACATTTCAATTTAAAGGAGTAGTTTGATTAGAAATTAATTAAAAAATAGCAAACATAATCCAATTTTAACAAAAGTTATATATTTAGAAAGTAGACATTTTTTTTCTGTAATGGGTTTTAATTTTATAGATTCATTCAGAAAAAAAGTCCATCAGCTATGTTGTCAAAGTTGGACATTTTTCTTATATCTGCCTTAGTTTTTTAGTTGCAGGTCAAAAGCTAAGGCTCGGATTGCCAAGCCTTTCCCAAGCCTAAAACCAAGGCTGGATGTGGTGTGGAAATTCAATTTTTAAATAACGTGTACGCGTTAAATAAACGTGTATGCGTTAAATAAACGCGTACACATTATTCAAAAGAAGCGCGTACGCGTTAAATAAACGCGTACACGTTATTCAAAAGAAACGCGTACGCATTTCATAACGCATACGTGTTACCCATTGAACTGTTGGGAAAACGTAACGTGTACGCGTTATGAAACGCGTATGCATTTCTTGAACATAACGCTTACGCGTTTCTAATATAGCCGTTTTTCCCTAATTTAAAAAATTCTGGTAAAAGACGATTTTCCTACAACATTCCTTTTCTATAGTATAGTCTGAGAGTGTCATTTTTTGCATTTTTTATTACAAATTTTTCTTGTGCAGGGCATATTCTATTCAAATTGTTGGAAAAGACAAAGTGCAGGTTGAATTTTCTGAAGTGGAATCAAGTGCAAGAACGTTTTACAAAAAGATTTGGAAAAAGTGAATTTTTGGATGTACTCATGATGTTTTTGTACTTCAGAGTTTATGGAAAAAATGATTTTCATAGTACATAGTTTAATTTGAATATTTGAAGGAGGTGGAAATTTGAAAATAAGTTTCTTGAATTATTGTTTTTGTGATCAAAGAGGGTTTGATAACCATGGGTGATAAGCAAAGACAAAAAAAAAGATGTAGAAAGTTAATGACACCCGAAGAAGTTCAAGCAAATAAAGATAAGGAGGCAAAAAGACAAAGGGAAAGGAGAGAAAGGAATCGTCAAATGAAAGATTTGGAAGCATCTAGTTCTAAGAATGTTGAAGAAGAAGCCATGAATGATGAAATGAATGTAGATGATGCAAATGTGGAGATGGTGAATATAGAAGAAAATGCAATTATGGAGACAAACCCAATTGTGCCTTCCACTTCAACTTTGAATGATAAGAAAACAACTTCGGGTGTGTCTTCAAATCCACCTCCCAATGATATGGAAAATGCACCTATTCAAACAATCTATCCAGGTATGTGTTCAAACCCAAGTTTTCATAATATTGATATTGCTTGTTTAGATGAAGTTGGATACACCATTGATGAGATCAATAATATTAGGGTTGAAACAATGGAGAAACAAGAAAATGATGAAATTATATCTTATGAGAATGTAAATGAGAATGAAATCCCTCATATTGATGAAAATGATAATGAAATCCCTTTTACATTTGAAAATGAAAATGAAACCCCTTGTGTGAATGAAAATGAAACTCCTATGGATGAATGTGAAAATGTTTTTTTTACAATTGAAACACATATGCTAGATAACCTTCGTGGTAAAGTTTCTTCGAGACAAATTAGAAATTATGGAAATAAAATATATTAAAAAAAAAATTATAGAAAGAAATTAGGATTCCAATGTCAACTCATGGTGCAATTGATGAGAATGTTGAAAATGAGAAAAGTGATGAAAAAATTAGGTGTTTTTGTAAAATCAAAAAAGAAAGATGATTCAGTAGAACAAGTCATATCTAGTGTTGCTAATGCTATTGATGTTATTGGTAAGAAAAGTCGATCAAAAGATAAGAATGCGGCTCGTCGTGCAATAACAACTGCTCTAGTTGATAAAACAACTTCAAATAAAAGAATGTTAAGTAAGATTAGTAAATGTGTAAAAGTAAATCCTAGAACTTTGATAAGAGCTGCTAAAAGAAGAGAAAGTATTGAAAAGGATCCTATTAATCAATGTTGGAGTTTTAGTGGTAGACTCCCAAGATCAGACATGAAATTAACTAATGAAATTAAATATTTAATCCATAAATTTTGGCATGATAATACAAGAGTATCACCTAACATTAGAGATGTCTTAAAATTAAGGGTGGGTTCCAAAATTCGTGAACCTCATCCAAAGCATCTCTTAGATATGACTCAAACTGAATTATATAAAAAAAATTAGATGCTTCAATCTTACCATTAAATATTAACATAAGTCAAAGATCATTGAAAAGTGTAAACCTTAGTATGTTAGAATTAATAAGCAACGAATCTCTTGTTGTTGTAAGACTCATGTACAATTTCATTATTATTATGATATATTTCGATATATACGATGCACTTTGCATGCTAACCAAATTATGCAGGACATTTGTGGCATTAATATGCCACCTGAAAGAATCAAAGATTTTATAGCAGGTTTGTTTTGTGATCCCTCTTTAAATGGAAACTCATTTTTTTTAAAAGCATGCATTTATGGAGAATGTGATAGATGTGGTAACTTTTCATTATTAGGAGAATGTATGCATGAAAGTAGTTTAGATGAATTTGGACAACAATTAGTGGATGTAAAAAAATTTAAAAATGTTGAGTATTCTTTAAAAGATGGAAAAACTGGAAAACGTGTTGAGCTAATTGTGGAAAAAGTTAGTGTGCATGCTTTTATTAGTGAATTTAAAGATAACTTTGTACCTAAATATGTTCAACACTCTCATAATGCTCATTGGCTTGATAATCAATTTCGTTTATGTAAAAAACATTCCCAATTGGAGGTATATTGTCAATTGTTGATTTTACTGAAAATTATACTCTTGCTCCACAAGAAGAAATTCAATCACAGTATTATAATTCAATGCAAGTAGCGATATTTGTTCACATTGTTTATAGACATGCAGAAGATAGTATAGAAGATAATAGAAATTTTTTGAGAGAGTACCATTTTTATGTAAGTGATAATCGATTACATTCATTTGAGTTTGTACAATATTATTTTGATATATTTTATAAAAATTTAAAAGAGAGAGGAATTCAGATGCTAGAACATCTCATATGGTCAGATAATTGCACAGGTCAATTCAAAAATGCTAGAATGTTTTATTGGTTATGTAGAGTTCATAAGGAAAATAATATCCAACACGTATGGATTTTTTTTGAAGCTGGTCATGGTAAGGGAGAACACGATGGAGCAGGTGCATGTGTGAAAAGAGCTCTTGCTAGAGAGCAACTAAAATTTGAGGATGTTGCGAAATTTAGAGATGCATGTGCAATTGTAGATTGGTGCAATACCAAATTATCTACAAGAACAAATGAGAGCTCAATAATTCGACGCTTCTTTTGGTTAGTTGAAGAAAATGATATTTTTTCTCGACAAGATTGTGAAACAATTAATGGATCTACAAAATGGCATTCGTTTAAGAGTTCAAATGCAAACACATGGACAATATGGGCAAGGGAGTTGGCATGTTTTTGTCAATTTTGTATTGCAGGTGATTGGGAGGCATGTGAAAATACGGAATGGGTCGAACAATGGCAACAAAGAGCCTTAACACCTACATCGACAAATGTTCAACATGGAATGATAATTGAAGATAATCAAGTGTTTGCATCAGATGATTATGATCGTGTTTCAGATCTTGTACAAGAAGGTACATTATTTATTGAGTTGAATTTTCTATGTATGTATGTTTATATGTGAATTAATTATAAGTCACTTTTTATTGAATTTTGTATTTATTTTTGTAGGACATGTGTATGTTGTTGTTGCACCTGAGGGGAATGAAGAGGAGACAGATTACTGGTTGGCTAGATGTGTTGAGAGAAAACATAAGTTGGCACATCCTAGAGTGGATAATGACAACTTTGAGTATCCAACTGGTTCAGTGGTTGTTGTTGGCACTTGGCTTCGAAAATATTTGATGAGAAAGAATGGCTTGCCTGCATTTGAAGATTATGAAAGACACAAGAAGATTATAAATTATTCACATTTGATTTTGGCAACCAATATAAAACTAGTTAGATATCAAGGGAGGCTTGCTAATAAAGTTTTATGGACACTTTCAATGGATGATCACGAGACAATCATAGATGCATTAAAAAAGAGAGAGGATGCAGATGGTACAACAGAATAAATAAATATTGGTAAGTATATCTAGTTGTTTATATAGTTAATTGATATATATATATTTGTATTTAATCATTTCCTAATTAAAGTTTTATATCATTTTTTGTTTCAGGTCCCCTTAAGCCATCCTCTTAAAGCACCCTTAAGTCATATCCTCTTACATCCTTGTAATCCATAATCTTGCATTCCTTAAGTCACTCTCATAATTCCCCTTAAGCCATCCTCTTAGGGCCTGTTAACCATATTGTAAGGTTCATGACATGCATCCCCTTAATCCACTATCTTACATCCCTTTAATCCATTCTATCAACTCCCCTTAATCCACCCTCTTACATCCCCTTAAGCCATCCTCTTAAAGGACTCTCATAATTCCCCTTAAGCCATCCTCTTAGGGCCTATTAATATCCATATTGTAATGTTCATGACATGCATCCCCTTAATCCACTATCTTACATCCCTTTAATCCATTCTATCAACTCCCCTTAATCCACTCTCTTACATCCCTTTGAGTCATTTTATCAACTCCCCTTAATCCACCCTCTTACATCCCCTTAAGCCATCCTATTAAAGGACTCTCATAATTCCCATTAAGCCATCCTCTTAGGACCTGTTAAGCCATATCCTAGGGTTCATGAGATGCATCCTCTTAAACCATCCTCTTAACTCCCCTTAAGCCATTCTCTTAAGACCCCCATTAAGCTATATATCCTCTTAGGTCCCCTTAATCCATCCTATGGAAAACATCTTTTGAATTTGTATGGAATTTACTATATACTATTCTTTTCTCGCATGAATTTTTTTCTTAAATGACTCATAAAAGTTGTAGTTACTTACATTAATTATTTTTGCAGGTTCTCATCAAGTCGAATGAAGTGATTGTTGAACTGAAAAATTATTTTATCAAGAGACTATGTAAATGTCAATTTTTGGTCTTCACCTAAAAGTTGATAAGTTTTAATTGTATCTACATGCACATTTATGTTTCATCATATTATATAGTTGTAATAAACATCTTGATATACATTATATATGTTTGTTCAATGTCACTTTTTAAATATCTTGTTCCAATTTTATAGATTATACATTTCATGTCTTGTATTTACCACATTTTATATAATTATTCAATTGTATAGATTATACATTTTATACATACAAGGAGAGTTTTTTTGTTTATTGATTCAAATATTTGCTATCTAATTGGAAAATAGTTAAAATTACCTGCCCTTAATTTATTATGAATATGATCTAAACTATTTAAGGAATGTTTTAATTTGTCACCTAACCATGTGATAAATTATATATATTAAATTTGATTCTAGATAAGAATTTATATAGTGCATGTAATACTTGAAAATTAGATAAAATATAAATAGTCTAATGTATGAGTGCATATAATCATGAAAATGAACATAACAAGATATCATAATTGAGTGCATATATAATCATCATATTAAAGTCAACTGATATAAATAAACACAAATATGATAATAACATGTTCAAAGTAAAACTAGAGATAGATAGTCCATATAATTTATATGTCAAGTCCAACACATATAGTCCATAAAATATAAAACCATCTAACTTTCAGGCTGATCGGTCAAATCAAGTCTCCTCTTTGTTCCATGTTGACTAGATGTACCCGCATCATGCTGTAAAAGAGTACAAGAAACTTGAAATTAGATTTAAATTTATTTAGAAATTTTGATATAATTAAACATATTTAAACTTGAAAATATAAAATTTTAGATAAAAATAAATTTAATTAAATATCTAGTATTTATATAGTAAAAATGATTTCTAGTATGCATAAATTACCATATGATCATGTGAATCTGTAATTGGCATATTTTCTTCAACGGGTAGCATAACTGTCACTTGAGAAGATGCAAATGCCTGATCTACTATATCTTGCATATTCATATAAAGCAAACAATATGTGAAAACCTCATAATATATATATATTTAAAAGGTCCGTAAAAATTGTATAGGAGATTTAAAGTAAAGTTTACAACCTCGAATGATATGACCTCATGATCATGCACCTGAGATTGCCCATGCATAAATGCCAATGATGTCTCAGGTGCGCGGCCTGCCATGGGTATCTCATGAAATTCCTGCATATAGATGTACAACAGTTCGTATAGATCATTGACACATGTCTATGTAAATGAAAAATTAAATTAGATCTATGATGTCTATTTAATTTAAACTTAACAAACTTTTGAAAGCACACACCTGAGTTGATGATGTCTCAGGAGCGCTCACCACTGTAACTTGTGGTTGGTCAGTACTAGGTATTGTATGACCTCCCTGCATCTAGATATAATATATCAATTCATGCACATGTGTACAAATTCAAATTAAATTAGATATATATCCACACAAATTATTTAATATATATTGGTTCAAGTACCTATCCAAAAGGTGAGCCCAGATCTACAACACTCGACATATGCACACGATGATCATATTGAGTTTCAGGCATCACGTGATCATGCATCTACACTAAACACTTATTGAATTAATATTATATTATATATATAGTTTGATGTTATTATTTACATGGATTTTTCATATTTCAAACTTGAATTAAATTTAAGTTCAAAATATGAACATACCTGTGTAGGACGATCCTCAGAATATAGTAAATCCAAGTATGACCCCGTCCCAGATGCATGTGCGTCGCCTGAAGTGGATGCCTAAGTATCCCTATAGCTTGAGCCTCCATGCTCTCTATTGGCCACTTCAGTGGCCGCGTGTGTAGTCTGTTGAGTGAGATGTCCTGAAAGTGAACTCAATTCTCCTAATGTCGATAACATGGTTTGTTGCTAAAATGCAGCGGGAACACTAGGAGAAGGAAGAGGAACAATAGGAGCAATTGGAGCACGTCGTTGAGGTTCGACACGTGCTCCTAGTCTATGTTGGGGCATGCCACGCCCAACTCCCTGAAATGACTTCATATCAAAATAGTTGGGTTTTTTACCCAACTCAAACTCAGCCCATAACTTTCTCAAAAAGTATAAGGGCACCTCACTGTTGCCATGTGGTGGAGTATCAAACACCATCCACCATCTATCCCAAAAATGCACAGCTATCTGCGGGTGCCTACACCATAAAATTGAAATTCGTTTTTTCGTGGGTGGAATGGGTTGGTTTGTATGGGGATTAATAAAATATTGGCACATGGCTTGTTTGGTAATTTTCAGGTCATTGATTTCTTTATATGACAATCCATCTGCATAGAATTGTCTCCTCTCTTCTCTCCATTGATGGAACCTAACTAGGTCCGCATCAATAGATCGAACATAATCGACAATAGTTTGCATCGTAGATGCAAACCGTGCGAGATGGGGAGGGACTCTAGGCTCATTTTTTATGAGATCTATATTTCCTTGAATGACAATGAGGTTTGCTCGGATATTCTCTCTTAATTGATCTTCATCAACTATAGGAGGGGGTGGGGGGTTAGGCGGTGGAGAATGTGGAGGTGTGTTAGGGTTATGTTCATGTGGTGGATTGGGATGTATGGGATCTATAGGAATTTCTTGATTGGGCATAAAATCCTCTAAATTAAACAATGGATCCATGTGAGCAATGATATGGCAACTGCATGTTAAACAATTAAAAAATATATATCAACAAACTAATTAAATAATGCACATAATTTGAAAGTTATTTAAAAATCACATTGAACATGCACAAATTCAAAATATATTTCATTTGAAGACCATTTGATTTATAACATTATAAAATCCATAACATTAAAAATTCATAGCATGTACACACATTAAATTGAGTCCAGTGTGGGGTTGTTAATATGAAGGGTAGATTTATGAAATTATGGGGTTTTATTAAAATTTATTTAATCTCATTCATTATTTTCAAATAATACTAAAGATAAGAATGAAAAATTAATAGAAGACATTGAAAGGGACACATAGATATATTCACCAAATTTATCCCCTTAAGAAATGTCAAATTCCCCCTTAAGACATCGATTTACGATTTAGGGTATAGGATGGCTTAAGGGGATCTATGTGTAGTAAGGTCCTAGGACAAAATGGTCCATGGCTTAAGGGAATAAAATTTGGTGAAGTTGCCTAAGGCAACCAAATTTCATTTTAAGGTCATACAATTCAAAATGAATAGATGTATTAATCAAGTATGACAAAATTTAATTAAATCGGAGGACATAAATTGATTTATCTAAATTTTCAAATTTCATGTATATAGATACTATTATAGTTTTTTATATTTTATATATCTTTATTTGTGATTAAATATTGTTAAAGGCTACCTCTAGGAATACTCTCCTAGGTCTAGCTAATCCCAAAGTGAAGGAAAAATTATTCATTCTCAACAATCAGAAAAATGCAAGTACAAATATCATGAATCTATAACATGCAAGTACAAATATCTAAAAATGCTAGAGGGTTATCTAGGAAATTTAAGCAACCAAAATATTCCACAACCATCACTTTGTACATCCAAATAGAAGAACAAGGTTTTTTGGGAGCTTCTAGGTCACTAAGAGATCAACTCTACAACTAACATGTAATGAGGGTGAACAATAATCCAATTCTTCTATTTAACCATGGATTTAAAGACTGCAACCAACATAAGAACTTTAAATAGTATTCAAAACAACTAGTACTTTCTCATGTAACTAAGAAGCCAAAAGAAAGAACCCAACATGAAAAAAGAGAGAAATAAGAATATATGCAACTATAAGAAGGAAAGAGATATAAATATACTTTATGAATCCTATTTCAAGAATAACTATCCTCTAATTTACCACACAACTCAATGCATTGTTAGATGATTTATGGTTATAATATACTCATAGGGATTCTATAGAATACAACAATGATATCAAAAATCCTAATCCTATTAAAAAAAAGGATAGAATAACTCTATAAGATACATTGCATACATCTTCTACCCCAAGAATCCAATATATAGACATAAGGATTCCTAGGAAATAACAAAATGGCAACACCACAGTCACTAATAATGCATGAAAATACTATGGTAAGTAATTTTTTATGACTCTCACATGTGTTGACCCATCCTAAAATAGATAATAACTCTTACACAATCTCTTTATTTCAACTTCACTATACAAGTTGGCCTAACTAACTCTCAAGAACTCATATAAGAGACACAAGATCTCTATAGTGGGACAAAGTAGTTAAGAAGAAATTATAAGTTTAACACTACATTAAAATTTATAATCTCATTCATTGTTTTCAAAGAATACTAAAGATAAGAATGAAAAATTAATAGAATACATTCAAAGGGACACATAGATATATGCTAGTGCCCTAATTGCAATGTACAAATTAAACAAAGATGAGCTTGAGCTCTACTCACCAAATTTTGAGAACTTCTTTGATCCCCTTAAGAAATTTCATATTAGGACCCCTTAAGACATCGATTTACGATTTGGGGTGATAGGATGGCTTAAGGGGATCTATGTCTAGTAAGGTGGACTAGGAAAAAATGTTCCATGGCTTAAGGGAATAAAATTTGGTGGAGTTGCCTAAGGCAACCAAATTTAATTTTAAGGTCCTACAACAAAATGAATGCTAAATAAGGGTTTAGGGTTTAGATTTAGAGATTTGATGACATGAAAACATATAGAAGAAACATGATGGATTTTGAACCTATTTGGACCTCCAAGCACTCTTGGATGATTTAAAAAGGAAGAGGAGATCTAAACCCTAAACCCTAGACCCAATTTTTTTTCTAATCATATATTTTTTGAAACATTTCTATGACATAGACTCTTCCTTTGAATATTTATATAAATTCTAGACGTGCATGGATTTTCAAAAAAAGAACCTAACTGCCACTAAGTGAGGAATCAATTAATCAATTCAATAAATAAATAATCTTAGAAAATAAACATTTGGTTATAGAATTGAAAGGCAACCAAATTTAATTATAAGGTCCTACAACAAAATGAATGCTAAATTAGGGTTTAGGGTTTAGATTTAGAGATTTGATGACATGAAAACATATAGAAGACACATGAATAAATTTTTACAAGTAAATGAGAAACCCTACCACCTAAACTTAGTGCTTTGAATAAAATATGTGACATTCTAGGAATAGCTTCAATATATCAACAATTAGGAATTTTAGATTTCAATTATAAGTAAGTTGTTGAGTTATGATGGATTTTGAACCTATTTTGACCTCTAAGCACTCTTGGACATAATTTAAAAAGAAAGAGGAGATCTAAACCCTAAACCTTAAACTACAAGTTTCTCAAAAAAGTAATTTGAATTAAATTCCAAATTGAAATGTTCATGCTACAAGTTAGCTTTGATACACTAGTTTAGAGAAAGTACAACATTTAGTTTTCCTAATCTAGAACAATGCCACTACATATGAGAGTTAAAATAGGAATTAGATTACAAACTTGTCCTATAGATCTTATGAATAACATCCTATAAATTAAGGCTTAAATATGATCATAATGCATCCTTACATAATTCACAAAGGATCTCATCCAAATAAGAGAAATGGGTAGAAATCATTCATGTTTCACATTTTAATATTTATTTGATTTAATAACATTTATGTGTCTAGCTCTATCCATATTGCACATAGTCTATCTATAGCCCATTTTAGTTTTACGTAAATTAGGGTAAATAGTCCATTTTAGGTTTACGTAAATTAGGGTAAATAGGGTTTTAGGTTTACGTTTTAGGGTTTATGTCCAAAGATTAACCTATGTAAATTTTGTAAACTAGGGTTTCTAGGGTTTTGAAATTTCTAAGTTTTAAATGTGTTCAATTTAGGTTTAGCTTTTACGGTTTTCAATTTACAATTTAAATTTTTTTGTTTCGTTGACGTTTTTGGTTTTTTAAAAATGCAATTAAAAACAATAAAACATTGAATTAAAATACACTAAACAAACAAAAATTGAATACTAATTAAAAAATTAAAAAAAAATAGAAAGCAAAAAAAAATTAAGAATTCAACTAACCTGGAGGTCGACAAGGTCGCTAGTGTCAATGGGAGAAGGTGGCAGTCGAAATTTTGTGGCCTCTAAAACGTGTACGTGCTCTCCTTTCTCCTTCTCCATCCCACCTCAGAATGGTGAAAAATGAATTACATTCGTTTATTTAAAAAAAATATACTTTCTCGAAACGCGTACGCATTTGGATCCAGGCCCGGGTACCCGAGCCGTAACGCGTATGCGTTTATTTTAAGTTAGTTCACTATGGGAGGGAGCTTGTGTACTTACTTGTTAAGTAGGTTTATTCAAAGTAGATTAAAATGGTGATAGCTTAATCTGGGGTGATAGAATATCCATTGAAGGACAATACCTATGCGTAGTTTAAGATAGCCCCAAGTCAAATCAGCCCTGAGTAGTGTATGTGATAGATGACTCTCAGTAGGAATATTGAATGTAACTCTTTGATCAAAGTAGTGTAATGTCTGAGACTCCACTATGGATTGTGTCTATTGAGACTACACAGCTAGTTCACCGTGATCCAGTATTACATGCTAGTTTGAGATTGTGGGATTACAAGTTCTAGTTATGTAGGACGCGACACTATGCTCAGTTGGTTGTCGTTATCGGTTACTCTACCAATCTCTTCGTTGAAGGGAAGGGCCATCTATCAAATGATAGATGTGCAGGGGACTGCATTATGAGTCTGTGGTTGGCAGAAAAGCGCCTAAGTGATGCTTCTCCTCCACAGCAGGCGATAGAAGAACCAAGATTTGAAAGGAAGGATCATGGACAGTCTTACAACTATTTGTTCTAAAGCTCATTGGAGCTATGTATGTAAATGTATGTATTCATGTTTTGTTGTAACTTATGAAGTTATTGTAATGAAATGGAATCCTTATTGTAATATGATATAACATCTTGTTCATATATTTTCAATAAAAGAAAGAAAAAATTTATTACAATGACTTGTTACCTAATTTACTTATTCGTATGGTGTAAATTTAGAAATTTTTATTGCATTGAAGGGTTGGCATGTTACAAATTGGAGCCCCTGCAACTAGAACACTTGCCCATGGAGAACATAGAAGTTAAGAAGTTGGTAAATATTAATTAACTATGGTTATCATAGTTTCAAGATTTCATTTACAACTCTTTCATGTATACACAAGACGTAATAAGCATACATAAGAGGAAATATTGGATTGCATCCCGTGTTTGTTAAGTGTATTTGTGTGAATTTGATGTTGTGTTGTAACAAACCAGTATATGTGTACTTGTGTATGAAGATGATGTGTATACATGTTTTGTTGGTATTTGGTTGTAAAATCTCAAGAAATGATAGAGGAGATGTTCATGTGGACAATGGTATAGAAGTAGAGAAAACAAGAAAGGATTGACTATGAACCAACATGCAGAAAGAAATGATTATGCAATTAATCTCCCTCACCATCCTTTATGGAACTTTGCATCTATTGTGATAGTAGCTAAAAGGAAAAATAGTTGCACTTCCTTTGTTTGGCATTGGTGAAGATCGATTAATCATTTCTAATAGGAGTCTAGTGTACATGATTTTTATCTTTTGTTTTTTAAAATTAATTATTTTCCAAATAAATAGATTTGAAACATATTTTATGCAAAATAGTATTTTAATCATGTATTTTATTTTGACTTAAGATAATATAAAATACAATCAAAAAAACTATTCCACCAACACTTTTCCCAACCAAAAAAAAATCAAGTTTGAAGAAACCCATCCTCCTAAAGCGTAAAGTCGTAATATTATAGAGGAGTGCGCACTATTTAAAGCGAGGATATGGTCTTTAGGAGAGTAGACTAGCTAGTTGGCAAAGATTGTTTTCTATTCTGCAATCTGCGACTCTGCACCCAAGAAACAACAAATATGACAGTGGAACGCATGGAGTTCAGGTAAGCTTCCCCCGTTGCGGAAGATAAGATGGAAGAAATAATTCATTGACAAAAATTTCTTTTGAAAACTGCAGACCAGAAGATCATCAGCTCCAGCTGGTGGATCCTGAGCAAGAAATCGAAGAGGAAGACGACTCTTTTGAATCTATAGACAAACGTATTTTCATAGGCGCTCTAAGCACTTTCTTTTGAGTTATTGTACCGAACTTTATCTTCAGCCATGTTATCGTTTGTGAACATTAATAATAATTTCAATTTTTGCTGGTATTTGTACTAATCTTGTAGTTTACAGTCACATTGCAGGGGATTAACGCTGGAGACGTGAAGAAGCTCCAGGATGCAGGCATTTACACATGCAATGGCTTGATGATGCATACAAAGAAGGTTCCATTAATCTTGTCAATGCTCTTCATGTTTCCTCTGATTTTCGTTTCTAGAAATTAATGTCATACTTATTGTATCAAATGTTTGCGCAGAGTTTGACAAGCATTAAAGGGCTTTCTGATGCAAAAGTAGATAAAATATATGAAGCTGCCGAAAAGCTTGTCGTATGTTCTGCAATTCTTTGCTGTTATTATTTTAAATTATATAGCTGAATCCTTCGTATGAAGATTCAAGTGGATTTGCTCGAAATAATCGGTTATTTGCGATGTCTTTGACAGAACTTTAGCTATATGACAGGAAATGAGGTTCTTTTGAGGGTATGGACTCAGCTGTATCTTTTATTACTTCTACACTTGAAATTTTCTTATTCACAGTTTTCTTGTTTAGAATTTGTGTGAAGTACATTAGGACCTGCTTGTATTTTGAATATTTAAAGATCCATTTTCAGTTCACATTGTCTATTTCCTCGTTCATGGCTTTATTATTTATAATTAAAATGAAGCTCTCTTGAATTTAAATTGTGCATATTTAGAGATTGACTGTTAGTTCTCTGTATCGCTTTCAAATGCTTATAATCTGTTCATCTTCAACGATCTTCAAGGTTTATTTAATTTTTCTACATTTTAACCAATGTTAGTTCTCTGTATCGCTTTAAAATTTTGGTGAAATGTTCATGTTCACCGATCTTCAAAGTTTATTTAGTTTTCTAAATTTTAACCGTACAAGTTTTTCTCTGAATCTTTTGCTTGTTTGGCTTTGTTCAAATTTGCTTGAAATAACGGCGAACTTTGCACTGTTACAGCGAAAATCTGTTGTCAGAATCACAACTGGAAGCCAAGCTTTAGATGAGCTTCTTGGCGGTAAGCAGTCGTTATAAAATTTGCTACTCAGAAATTTAAAGACATGGGATCTTATAAAGATACTGACCTTGTTTCTGGCCAAAGGTGGAATCGAAACGCTAGCGATCACAGAAGCTTTTGGAGAATTCAGGTGATTTTCCTTTCTCTCTTAAAGTTGGACGGAATTGAAGAATTATGTAAAGGAAGAAAAATTTGTTGAATATCTGCTTACATAACTCAGAAAGTGATGGAATTGGGAATTTAATTCCTTGCAGGACTGGAAAAACTCAACTAGCTCACACGCTTTGCGTTTCGACTCAGGTTTCTAGAAAGTCTTGTCGAATTGAATGTTTCAAAATACAAATATAAAAATTAATCTCTGAAATGCTTATTGCAAATCTTATGCCTTTATTCAACTGTGAATGGGATTTCTATTACTTAATTTGGCATTCATGAAATGAAATCAGCTCCCACTTAGCATGCATGGAGGCAATGGAAAGGTCGCTTACATCGACACCGAGGGAACCTTGTATGCCTTGCAATGTCGAAATTCCACTACTTTCATTCCAAATTTAGGAAAATCATGTACTAGTATTTACTGCTTGAGAGCTAATCTAAGAAAAAATATGAAACAAATTATTATTCTTTGACATTTTCAGCCGACCAGATCGTGTCGTGTCAATTGCAGAACGTTTTGGAATGGACGCTAACGCTGTCCTTGACAATGTATTTCATTTTCATTGCAATTTCTATCATGGTTTTATTTTCTTGAGCACAAGGATTTTAGTTTTTCAGTTTCAAAGCTCTCATTGTCATGTTCTAATGTCTTAAAATCGAATGGTTTCCAGATAGTGTATGCTCGTGCATACACTCACGAGCACCAGTTCAACTTGTTGGTTGGCCTCGCTGCAAAGATGTCAGAAGAACCTTTCAGACTCCTTGTATTTACTTTCTCCACCATCACCAGTTTTACATCATTTCTTTTTCGGTCAAATTTAAGCTTTGTAATGATCCCGGTTCTGTACAGATTATAGACTCGATAACTGCTCTGTTTCGAGTAGATTTTACAGGACGAGGGGAGCTTGCAGAGCGCCAGGTAAAATTAGCCATTTTCCCTTTCAGTTTAACAGTAGCGCCAATTCCCCTTCCTAATGTATTACAGGATGGTTCCCCTTTCTAACGTTAGGAGGTGTTATAACAGCAAAAGTTAGCGCAAATGCTTTCACGACTTATAAAGATTGCAGAAGAGTTCAATGTGGCTATATACATGACGAATCAAGGTATGGTAATTTGGTGGCAATTAATTGGTATGTGTGCGGGCTTTGTGATCTGAGAAAAAATGTGGTGCGTGGGCAGTGATTGCTGATCCGGGGGGAGGCGTATTTGTGACGGACCCGAAGAAGCCGGCAGGCGGTCATGTGCTGGCGCATGCTAGCACTGTCAGGCTTATGTTCCGCAAGGGCAAAGGAGAGCAACGGATCTGCAAAGTTATCGATTCCCCTAATTTGCCAGAAGCTGAAGCCATATCCTTTTGTTCGCATTTATTATTTATAAAATTACCAATTAACATTTATTTTCCTTAATTCATGCTTTACGTTTTTCAGATATCAGGAGGGGGCGTTTGTGATGCTAAAGACTGACCCTCGTGCATGAATTGATTTAGCAAAATCTCATACAGATCTAGATTCATAATGAGAATCTAGTAGACTATTTTCCAAATACAGAGGAATGCAATGCACAAGGACAGAACACATCCTTTTCTCATTTCCCTTTCGAGTGGTGTCCGTCAAATGTGTGAAGAACGGCTGCTTGATGTGGATTCTGAACTTTTAGCTTAATTTCAATATTAAAATTGATATAAAATACCTAAACACGCGGCTTGGAATAGGGCGTCGAACATGAATAGAAAGAAGTCTTTCAATGCAGGCAATTTGTTTAAATGAACATGTCTTTCTTTCAATTTTTCATCTTATGGCGTTGCCATACTTATCACAACATATATAATTTTTTTGAGATTATTCGATGTGATTTCTACTTTTTAAATGGTTTTTTAAAATATATTTTTTAATTAAAGAATTGTAGTTAAATTGGTTAAATATAATTGATGAAAGTGGTGATATGTTCTTTGATTATATTATTCACAAAGTTTCAAATCTTCTATAGTTGTAATGAATAAGGGATGAGGTCCTGATATTGCCCCAAATGATTTGACAAAATGAATATCTTGAACAATATTTGAATCTTAATTGAAGATATACCAACTCAAACTTGTAATCAAGTTGTAAAAATGATATGAATTTGACGTAATTTTAAAAAATATATATATATTGCTTTTAGAATTTATAATAACATATATAAAATAATTAATATAGATGAAACATGGGAAATAAAATTTAATTAATTTGTACTATTTAGTAATAAATAAACTTTAAATCTAATATAAGAAATTACACAAATTAATAGTCATTGTATTAATTTAATAAATATAACTAACTAAACTTATATAATTGTAATGGTGAAATTTGGATACCTCTACAATTTTTTATTTAGTTTTATCCATTTGAGAAAATAGTTTAATGTATTTATATATTTACAAATAAAATAACTTTGTGTAAAGTTGGACTTCTTCATCCATGTCCTTACTCTTACTCTTTTGTTTAGATGCATTCATCTCCCATCTTATCTATATACACATGCACTTTGATATATTCACCACAATTAAACATTTGCTATGCCTATCCATGTACCCATCCCTATACATCCACTATACACTATGATTATATTGTTTCCATATCTTGAATAATTTCTAGGGTATAAGGTCAATCTTGTAACTACAAATTTGACCCCTAAAATTTTAAAATTTAAATTCAATGTTTGGTTGACTCCCGTCTATTCATTTCCCACCTAAGGCTAACTAAACACGTGTTTGCATAATTTATTGTTGTCCTTGAAGGCATTCAACCGTATCCATTTAGCATTTCATCTTGTTCAAGCTTATCTAATCATTGACTTGCAAAATGCATGCTAGGAACACTTACATTGGTGTACTAATATGAACTTAGATCTACATAATCATCTTAAGGCACTTGCAAAATTGAAGGTTATTTTTTATCATTTAAAAAAATATAGAATTGATCCTATGAATGATGAAAATGTGAATCACAAATAGTAGCAATGCAATGAAAGTATGAAACTCACATTTCAACAATCACCCAATGAAGCTCAAGATCTTGGTTTAGAATTGAATAAAAAATCGTCATAGCAAAGACCTTGATTTGCTCCATTGTGGGTTGTTCTTCAAAGTAACAATAACCATGAAAGAACAATGATGATATGATGCAATGATAATGATAAAATGCTCAAAGGTAAATGATGCATATGCTTGATAATGATAATGATAGCTTGATAATGCTTTATAGTGCTCTAGTGATCTTAATAATATGCTCTTGATAATAATGATGACCTAGAGGATATGAATGAATGAAGGCTTTGCATTTCTATGTTTTATTTGATATTTGATCAATGGTGGAGATTAACTAGAAAGATCAATGGATAGGAAAATTCAAAATAGGGTAGGACCTAAATTTGAATTTTGATGGATGGAGAATTAAATGAATTTAGTTAATTCATAAAGATGTCTTGGAGAAGTAAATAAAATATTAATTTTATTTATTTATTTTAGAGAAAAAAGATTTAATTTAAATAAATTAGTTTAATTTATTTAAAAGAGGAGTGTTAGCTAATTAAATAATTATTTAATTAAAATGGACCAAAGATAATTTAAATTTGATTTTTATCAATGTTGAAGGGAAATTCTAAGTGATGAATCAATTAAATAATTAAAAATTATTTAATTAATATAGATATGATAAAAAGATTAAGAAATTTAAATATTTAAAAAATATTTAATTATTATGGATGAAAAGGGAGAAATACTGGCTTAATCAAATAATTGAAAATTTAATTTAATTAATATAGATGGAAGAATGGATAAGAATAATGATAACATGATAGGATGGAAATACATCAGTCATTATTTAGATTTCTACATTTTTCCACTCTTTAATCTGACAATGTGTTAAATTATAACATTGTTTCAAAAGAAAAATATTTGATAAGAAAAAAAATGGTAGCATGCTCCAGTGTGCCCCAATGATATCAATGAATGGAGGTATGATGCCCCCTTGAGAGATTGATAGGAAGGATAGGCTAGGTCTATGATAATGATGATGATATTATGATGATAATAGATACATGTTATGTTTATGGATGATTATGATGTACGTATTATTATGATATTATGATGCATGCTAATAGTTGTGAATGCATGCTATGTAGTGAAATCAATCTCCACCAAGGATCAAATATCAAAATTGAACCTATAAATGGGAGATGCAATGGAAATCGATATGTAAGATGGATGCCACATGAAAAGACACTTTGTTACTCTGAAGAGTAACCCTAGCAAGTGGATATCATGCACCAAGGTATGAAACAAAGATGTCTTTTGGTATCATTCACCCTATTACATGAACTTTGATACAACACACAATCATGACACACAAAGAAAATGACCATGCCTCACTCCAAGCTACTCTAAGCACGTCAAGGGATAAGCTTCATCAATAAAATGAGAGACAAAAGATAAAATCAAGAACGCAAAAGGAAAAAAAATTAGCAAAAGAAATCAATAGCCAACATCTCTTACAAAAGATAATTTCAGTGATAGAAAGGGTCCATTGTAGGAAGGGTACATCCATTCAGGCCTTAATTTGTTTTGATAGTGATGGTGAAAGATAGGAAGAAAGCTATGCAAACCATAAACTTAGTTCAATAGATGAGATTTTTTTTGCTAATGGTTTTCATGAAAGAACAATATTTTTACAATGCGTAAATGTGCATGTGTAAAGTTTTTGAAAAGGAAAAAATAGGTTTTATAGGGACCTGAAACCACAAAGTTAAAAACTACAAAGATAGAGCATAAAAAGTTCGAACAAACAATCAGCTGTCCCAAAAAGGAAACGACAGCACAAAGAGACAACAGGGTCCAGAAAAAAGGACCACCAAAAAACCAGAAACAACCACCGTAACATTACTCCAAGGTGTTCATCAACTCCTCGGCTTCCTTTTCAACTTCATTCATATCCTATAACCCCTGCTTGAGGATTTGAACCGTGTGTGGAGAAGCAAGGGCCTTCCTCTTCGTATTAGCCTGGGTGTGAGTCGAAATCCCTTCAGCAACAGATCTGCTACAACCTCTGTCCGCATCCAAGTCCACGACCAGCGAGCCCTTTTGATTTTTTTCTAACTTTTCCACCATAGCATTAATGATAATGGCATTGTGCCTGGCAATTTTGTAATTATTCGCCATAGTGGCCCTGATATTTTGGCCAATCTTGGACATATTGCACTCAAGCCTAGTCAATCTTTCCTCCTACGACTGCTGTCTTTTCCCTGGTAATGGGGTGTCCTGTCCCTCATTCTCATTGCAGCTCCAACTAATCTTCTGCTCCAATTCCATGACTATGTTGTTGAGATCTTTATTACGGCCTTTCAAGTCACAAACTTCCTTCTGGGTCCACTTAAGAACAGTGAAAAGGCCATCCATACTTTTTTCCGCCACATTCATTATGTCCTCAGGCTTGAGGTTATTCCGGGTAGAATTAATTTCACCCTGATTAGGGGAATCTTTAGGGGCATTCAAAAATCTTGTAAAGTTTCTTCTCAAGATAAGCACAATAAACCAATCCAAAACATAGGTCAAGGGAAAGGTGCTCCCAATTAGGTAAATACTACTATGATGAAAATGAATAGATCTATTAAGATATAAGACCTCATCCCTTGTGGCCTTATTGATCCTATTAGTCATTGATGGTTCATGTCTTATAGTTTATGTTCTTTTATATTGGACAATATACATTAGTGATTATTGTTCCTATACATCAAATTGCTTATATATCAAGATTGTTAACTAACTAACTAGTGGTTTTGTGATTTCATGTGATAGCTATATGAGTTCTATTCCTTATTTACATAAGCATGCAATGATCGAGATGTTTTGTTGTTGGTAATATCATTATATATATTACTGGATTTCATCATGTTAGGTGATTTCATAATATGAGTGTAAGTATGAATATAAAGGTAATGATTGATATTCAATATCTGGTTGTAGTAATATTTGTTATATAGGTTGAATAGATTATTGATAAGTGGTAATATTTTGATATTAAATAACATGATCAATTATTGTTTTCCTCTAAAAGGTATTCTGCAAGTAGGAAGAGTTAAATTATATGTTACCTATGTAAATTTAATTCCTTAGGAGATTGTTATTATAATGTTATTTTTCATATACTACTTGTTCAATTACTATTAATTATGAGAAATATTGACACCTTTTTTTGGTTGACAAAACAAGTTAAAATTGGCCAAAGTTGATGAAGGGGTCACATAGCTACTTCCCTTATCACTTATGTTATTGGGTAAACCCACAAAAGTGGTTTACAATTCCAGTGAGGAAGGAAAAGTTGAAAAAATGACCTCATGCAAAAAAAATTGGTTTTGGGGGGTTCGAACGAACTTCTTGTTCGAGCGAACCTAAAGGGGGTTCATTAGAACCCCCCTAAGTGAACCCATTAAATGTTGGGTCCCAAATTTTTTGAAAAAATAAGCAAAGAAAATGGTTGTGGAAAGGGGGTTCTCTCGAACCCCCCTTTCCCCCCTTGTCCCCCTCTGGCACCAAAAAACTCTAGAATTTTTCCCTTTGAAGCTCAAGTTGAGGATGAAAATGGAGGAGAACTAATAGACCCAACTGGATAATGGTAGTGCTCGGAACAATTTATCCAACGATTATAATTTTAATATGTTTTGGTTTTATTATGTATTTATTTTTTTAGTTTGATTAAACATAGGTTTTTCAATGAAAATCAAGCTCTCTATTCTGCACATGTGGAAAAATAGCAAATTATCAAAAAAAAAATGAAAAATATGAGTGCACTAAGTATTGAAGTCCTTTATATCTTTAAAAAAAAAAGAATTTCGATACATGCAAAAAAAGTTGTGTTGTATACAGTTCGCCTAAGTCTGAATTGTAATTAGTTTGACTTCGAAACTTGATTAAGGAAAAAATATTCAATAAAACACTATGAAACTAATTGGAAGCACTAGATATCGTAGTTACAAATCTAAATTTGAAAAAAATAGAATTTTATCCTTCATGGAAAAAAAGTTACGTTGTATACGGTGACCGTCACTCATTAAAAATGGTGTTTACTGAAAAAAAAAACTAGTTTTTGAAGGAGATGGAAAAAGAAGTGTAATATGATTTTTTAAAAAATGAAAAAAATATAGTTAGAATCTACAAACAAAATGTCACAAATCACTAGTTTGCATCATCTTCAAAAATTCCTCACAGTTTAGCTGCTATAGGTGCCCGAAAGTGAAGATTTAGTTAGAAAAAATCAGTTCAGTGTCCAGTTTAGCCAAAAATTGTAAACCAGTATTTTGGGATCACCCTATTCTTGTGAATTCCTAGCCTTGTCAAAGATATGTGTTTTGACCTTTCTTTATAAGGATTGTGCATGTGTGAAAGGTTTTTTTCTTAGACCTGTGAGTCACCTTTTAAATGTGATTACTTACTGTATGTTTTGAGAAATCTTTATGTGGAATTAAGTGTATAAAATGTTTCCTAGGTGGTAGGTCTATGGGTTAGGGGTCTTTTTATTCCATAAAACCCCTTAAATAAAATTTAAAACCTACTCTAATTACTCACTTGTGAAAAGTGGCAAAAATTGGAGTTGGTTGGGTGGTTGGGAAGTTATGGGGAGTTGGTTGTCTTTTTTCCTTCTATACATTCCTTATATTTGAAAGGAGAAGGGAATGCCTCTTTTGGCTTGGCTTCTCTCTTTTGGTCTTGGCTTCTCTTCCTTGCTATTGCTTTTCTTGTCTCTTGGTGTCTTCCTTATTTTGAGAACTCTTGGAAAGGATGAGAGAGGAAGAATGGGAGAATAGTGCTTGGAGAAGGAGAGGCTATCACCTTTTGGATTTGCACTTAGTTTGACCTAAGATCTCTCCTTGTTGGGTCTTTGTTGTGGAGAAAATGAATTTTTTTTGTGTTGTTTACTTTTCTTTATGGAAATCTATGTTAAATTCCTTGTATAATGGGTTTGAGTTGTGTGAGTTGGAACTCGAGCTTTTTTTGTAAATAATTGTAAACATGCAAATGATTGTGAATGTGTGAATAGTGGTGAGGTATGAATGGTATAGGGTATGAAAATTTTGAGTAATACATGTGAATTGTGGATATGTGTGTATGCTTGGGAAAAGCTATGTGACCCTTAGAGCTCGAGGGTGGATTGATTTCAATCCTATGGTTGGGAGGAGAGATGTCGTTTACTTTTCTTTATGTAAATCTATGTTAAATTCCTTCTATAATGGGATTGAGTTGTGTGAGTTGAAACTCTCTTGTTTTGTAAATAATTGTAAACATTGAAATGATTGTGAATGTGTGAATAGTGGTGAGGTATGAATGGTATAGTGTATGAAATTTTTGATTAATACATGTGAAGTGAATTTGGATATGTGTGTATGCTTGGGAAAAGCTATGTGACCCTTAGAGCTCAGGGGTGGATTGATTTCAATCCTATGGTTGGGAGGAGAGCTTTTGGCCAAGATCATTTTCCCACTTGTTGGCTCTTTCAGGTACATGTACTGAGAGAGGAGGATCATCATGGTTTTGGATCATCCTAAGGGGTTCCAAGGAGAAAAAAGCGGGAGGGGGGACGGAATGCACATGTTTTTTTTGCGATGATTTCTATAGAGCTATTGGCCCAAACTTGTCCTTCTTGTGATTGTTCCTCTTTTAGGTCTATAGAGTTAAGATGAAGATTATCTTAAAAATATACTATTGGTTCACAAAGATAGGATCTTGTTGGCCATGAATAATCCTAAAATAACTCAAGAAATCCATGGTTAGTGTTAGAATAGAGTTCAATTTTGTAATAGGGTTTATTTCACTTTGTTGAAGGTCAAAACTTTAAAAAAATGGAAATGTTGCATCTATGCCATAAAGTAGTTAGGGAATTGAGTTACTTCAAGGGTAGATAATTAGTTTTGGAATGATCAAGTGTCATTGTGAAATTTTCTTGTGTGCAAGATATTGTTGTGTAGAAGCTTGCATTGGAAATTATTAGATGTGTAGGAAAGAAAGAGATAAAATTGTTTCCATTTTTGTGTAGATTGCATCAAAAAAAACTTAGTGAGAGTAATTAATCCTAGGTATGCACTAATTTGTAATGGCAAAAATTAGAATGGAATTCAATAAAGTTCAAGGCAGGGCTATTATTGAATTATAAAATTTAATTGTAGTTGTAATATGATCTAAATTTGAAATTGTACTATCTCCTCAATTAAAAATACAAACCAAAATATTTAATGGTATCGATATATGTCTATGCATATATAATGTATATATGTGTATGTATAATAAGGACTTTAAATTGAACATCAAGTGTATATATAAGATATATATATATATATATATATATATATATATATATATATAAACTATGCTAATATATGAATTAAATAATATATATAAATCAAGCTCAAATTGTATTTGTATAAAACATATAAAATTTGCATTCACATAAAATACCTTATATTTAATACAATATATAAAATTGAACTCATATAAAATCTGTATAAGTTGCATTTATATTAATTATAAAATTGTCAATAAAATTTTAGTTTAGTTTCTTCTTTTTAAGAAAAGTAGAAAGGGTCAGTATAAGGGGTTCGACCCCCTGGTCGACCACCCATCCATGGGGTCGACCATGGAGGGCTCGGCCCCATTAACCAGCGGACTCAATAGTGCATCGAACAACATAACTTATTTAAGTTTTAAAATTAATTTAATAGTCTTAAAACTTGTCGCCTTCCCAAAGTCGCATCACTTAATGTTGGCAGAAATAGAAATATAATATTCTTGCATGTATGTATTAGTAGGAGTAATGGGAAATTCAAACTATGGGATAAGATAATGTTAATCAATTAAAGTCATGGATTAAGTAGTGATTCTTAACATTAAAATTACCATATGATGAATAAATTTTTGGTATTTTAGAAAATTTGTAGATTATCCAAATCAAAAGTTAAATTATTGTTTTATAATGTGGCTATGAATTATGCCCTAGAATAGGAAGTTTACTGTTGAGGTTATTTTTATTCAAGTAGGGACAATCTTATGGTAGTTGGAGTTGAATTTGAATTGGATTATCTCGATTAGGCCTTTACATAGAGATTGATTATTGCAAATTAGTACTATTGTCATTTATTGAGAATGTGTCAAAATAAAGAGTAATACACATTTTATCTATGAACAATATTATTGTTGTGATTTTCAATCACACTAATATTGCCATTGGTTGATAATATAGACAATGAAAATTAGAACAATATTAATGTTGTGGGTAAGTGCAAAAAGATGGGTCCCAAAAAGGGGGTTTAAATGGCCACTTTTTTCTGAAATCAGGAAATACTGACCTTGAACGTGAAATTGAGGATAGTTACACAAAATTTTGAGATGGAACAAAAACAAAGATCAAAGTGCTTTGAGTCTACTTTCTAAACTACTAATTAATTTTGAAAATGGTTGAGACTAAGGGGTTCAAAAGAGGGACGTACAAAAATTGGTGTTGTTTTTGTTAGAAAAACATAACATAGCAACTCTTGTACATCCATAGCACAGTGAACTTTATTTTAGTATTTTTAAAATAGCTCTAATGAGAAATTAGCTAACACTATGTAGTTGATGCACAATTTTTCTAATAAATTTTTAATGAATATTTCATTTTTTACTAATTTTCTAAGTGGACACTTCCTGAAAAACAGAGTATTGGCCGTGCTACCCCTACAAATTTTGGAAACTAATTGATTTTTTTTTAATTTGTAGAATGGAGTCTAGTTTCTAAAAATGTAAATTATTTTTAATTTTGATGAATGGTTAATGTATAACAAAAAAAACACCAAACACTTTTTTTTCCAAAAAAGAGACACAAACAAAAGAAATTATAGATAAAAGGCTTAACATTGTCAAAAAGTGAAAAAAATTACATCGTTGAATAGCTAAGAGATAACCTAACATTACCTAGGTGTTCAATTTGTTCAACATTGAATTGAACGTGCAATCCTGATGGTGAACATGAACCCGATTATGTGAAATATTGTAGAATTTGTAAAAACACATCTCTGGTCAATGGGAATGTCCTCCAAGCCTTTGGGTTGGTATTCCAAGGAAAATTCCAAGCCCAAGGCTTGGGGATTCCCAAAGAAAGATATAATGTGTGTGTTATAACGTGCTCACGTTATATCTTAGTTTTGACATGGTTTTTGCGTTTTGTGAATGCATTGACAAAATAGGAGTGCATTATAACGCACTCACTTTTTGATCTACATTAAATTTATTTTTCTTCTCTTTTTTTTCTTTCTTCTCGTTATCTTTGAGGGAAACTATATACATGAAATAAAAATTTAAGTGTAAGTTGACATTTACATATGGACATTTACTTTCTTATACTTTAAGTTATATTTCATGTATATAGTTTCAGGATGTTTAAGAGTTGTTTCAAATCTCTAGGAGTTATAATGCAAATTCTAGTTTTTGGAAGATCTCACAAATTTTAGACTTAGTCAAATTTCAATAATCAGGAGGTCAAATTTCAGTAATTAGCAAGTTCTATTATTTCTCTCTCTTCTCACTCATTTTTTATCCCTTACACTCTAGACCTATCTCTCACTATCTTCATCCCTTTATTTGTCTCTCTCTGCCCCCACTCTCTCTCTCTCCTTTTCCCTGTAATTCTCTCTATCTCACTTCCCTCTCCCTCCCTCCCTCCTTCCCTCTCTACTTATCTCTCTCTCTCTACCTACCTCTCCCTCCATCACTCCCTACCACTCTCTCTATTTCTCTATACCTCACCTCTATCTCACCTCCCTCTCCCTCTATACTCTCTCTCCCCCTCTTCTTCCCTATCTACTCTCTATCTCCCAATCCCTCTCTAATGCATCTCTACATCCATCAAACCTTACCATTCTCCTCTCTACACCTCTCTTATCTCTCACCTTTCTCCCTCCCTCATCCCTCTCTCTACTCTCTCTCTATCTCTCCCTCTCTACCTCTCCTTCCCTCTCTACTTATCTTTATCTCCTCTATCCCTCTCTC
>VDFB02047230.1:90868005-90919264 GCA_007258455.2 Sequoia sempervirens
TGCTCATCATGACCAAGTTTCTTGCAATAAGAACACTTGAAATTTTCTTTCTTAGGTTTCCCTTCACTAGAAGAAGTTTTAATTTTGGAGGATTTTGTTTTCTATTCTTAGTCTCATTGTCTTTTTGAGTGTCGTGTTTCTTCCCTTGTTATTTAATTTTTTTCTTTTCATTCCCAGCGACAAGGCCTTGTGGTTTAGAATATTTTAATATGACCATCTATATTAACTTATCCTACTCCCTAATTAAGTCAAAAATAAAAATGAACCATTTTAGAATTTAGAGAATTCAAAACCCCTATTGAAAATCGATCTAATATTAAATTAAAGAATCTAAGAATAGATAATAGAATATAATAAACAAATAGAGAGTTTGAGGAGTTTTGCCTCTATTCTCCACAAAGAATGGTGTAGTAGAAAGGAAAAACATGATTATCATGGAATGATTAGATTTATGTTATATTTGGCTAATTTTTCAAAATTTATGTGCACTAAAGCTATGCATACAATTGTCTAGGTTATTACAAGAAAACCTTTAAAGATACTAAATATGCCAACATATTTAGAAATGTGGGAGAAAAAGAAACCTAGTGTCTCCTACCTACAAATATTTAGAAGCTTGAATTTTGTATTTATTCTTAATTTTTTTTAAAAAGTAAAAGGTTTAAAGCTTTGCGAGCCCAAGAATGTTCAGTCTTGAAAATCCTTTATCCTCCATCCAAAATATTGAAACCTATGAAGAATCTACTAATAAGGATAAGAACAGTAAATTTGATGAATTTAAGGGGAAGGAATCCTTTGATAGATCTCAACCCAAAAGAAAAAAATGTGTTCACATCCCAATTCAAGAAGAAAATATAGAGAATACTTTTTCATCTAAAATTACTAGGATTTAACATATATGATGAATTTATTTTATTTTATTTAAAAGTAAACCCTAAGATTTTGAAGAAATCAATAGAGATAAGAAATGGAGGGATGCAATACAATTAAAGTATGACGACACTCTAATTAGGAACAAGACTTGGGATCTTATTCATCCACCCTCAAAATTTTTATTGATTGTATAAAGTTAAATGTGATTCCAATGGTGAAATAGATAAATATAAGAGAAAACAACTTGTTAGAGGCTTTACTTTTTGAAATGATTTAGACTATGATGATTCCTTCACCTTTGTGGAAAAAATGAGCACCATTATTGTTATCTCTAAAATTGCACCTTGCTAAGTTGCAGAACAACATTTTGGAGAAACATGGGAACATTCCTAGGCCTGTGGGTTGCCTAAACTTGGAATGGACCGTTAGAGAAGGCTGGCTCCTAAGGTACTCACCCGATCTACTTCTTTTTGGGAAAATGGTAAGGAGGCAACGTGAAATGAAACTAAACTCCTATGGTGATGCACCTAAATGTTATCTAAAACTTATAAAGCTGCTTATACACACAGTTTCAATCAACAACAAGTTTAACATGCACAACTCAAATACTTATATGCTTTGCATAATTATTTCATAAGAAGGACCTAATGCATACAATCCTAGAAGGAAAAAATGCTTTTCACAACTTGAATCAATTGCATCTAACACAATTTATATAACTTGCAAATACATATAATTTATGCACAAAGGTGCTAGTAATGAGACACAAAGACAAGGAATGAGAAAATTTCGCAAGTAATTGTATCAATCACTCAAATGCACACAATAAAACAAAAGATTAAGAAGGAAAAATTACTTATCTTCATTGATCTCCAAGGTGTAAATTGCTATACAAGTCTGTAAAAGAGTTACAATATTGTCTCCTATTGAAGGAAAACTCCAAAATGAGTTGCAATGTCTACTGGAAAAAGAAAGAACTCACTTCAAAACTGATGTTTGAAGTTATTTATGCTTTTTTGAAGCTTTCCCCACACATATACTTCTAGAAGCTTCTTGGTCGTGCATAACCAAAAAACCCTAAAAATAGCCCCCAAAACCCCTCCAAAATGACTCCAAAGTGAAGAAAAATCAAGCCCTGTCCTTACCCATCATAAAAGCATGAGAAACCGCCCCTTGATGCTCTCATTCCCTCCAAAAACCTAGTCAAAAACAACCCACATACTTTCCACATGTTTGGCACAAGTCATCATTATTCAACCATATCTCCAAACTGTTTTGACTCATACCTTTGGTGTGTTCAACACACCTCTATCTTGCATATACAAAACATTAAATAAAGTGATTTACAATTTTATCACTTTAATAATATTTTTACATTTTCAAATTGATGCAAGAAAAACAAACACATGAGTCGTCTATGCTTTAAAAGACCCTAAATTTGCTCCAAACTGAGTCAAACAAGCCTATATTCTTTCCAAAGGTCGCTTAATCTCCCCAACTTCCCCTATATGCTCTCCACATGTTTGATAACTTCTCCAACTCCTTCCTTGACTCAAAAATAAAACACATTTTTAAAAGCCACACCTCTATCTTGCATTAATATGACATTTATAAAGTGATTTATTATCCATCACTTAATAATGCCTTTGCATTTCATGGTCGATGCAAATGAAGCATTGGGCATAAAGCATAAGTCCTAGACACTAGGCATGAACACAAAGGGGAATGAAATTGCATTGTAAAAGTTAAAAAGAAAGGAAAAAAAAATGCCTTTTGCCCATTGACCAATCTTTAGGGTTTTGGAAACCCTAACACAAAACCCACGGCTATCATTCATTTCACATTATTGCTTTTCATTTCATTGTTGAGGGCATCACCATGGTTTTACTTAGAGCTATGTGGAGGGTTCGACTAAAGCTTTCAATGGTGGAAACTTGCGTATTCAACACAATCGAGCATGGTAAGCTTTCTGTGTGTAAAACTTGCACCATTTTCTCATTACTTGTGAATGAAAAAGCTATTTCGAGGGTAAGTGCAAGAAGTTGGGTCCACATTTAAGGGAAGTGTCATTTTTTAGCTCTAAAATAGGTAGCCGTTTATTTTTTAGAATAGGTACCCATTTTAAAGTGGGTACTCATTCCAAATGGTTTAAAAATCACAATACATGTTTTTTGTTTGGATTTAGGCTTAGAAAAGGCATGGTAACCCAATACTTAGCCTTGGACTTGCAAGTACAAAGTCATGGCAATTTCAAGAGAAAAAACTAACTTTGGCAATATAGCTGATGACGTTTGTTTCAAAAATGTTTTATGAAATTAAAACCCATTACAGATGACAATGTCTAGTTTTCAAATATATAATTTTTTTATGATTGGATTATTTTTTATATTTTCTAATGAATTTATGAGGAAACTGGTTCATAAACTTGAAATGTCAGGTTTTTTGTACTTTTTTAATAACCTTTAATTTGTTAATTTTATTGCAAAAAAAATTATATGGCATCAATCTATAAACAATTCTTTACACAATGAAAAAAAGAAAATTCAAAAAATGATAACTTTAGGTCAAGTTATGGTGTCCATACACAAGGGTTTTAAAAACCAACAATTATGACCAATAGAAAATTAATAAATAAAAAAATATTGAGAAAAAATTATAAAAAAATATCCTCATCAATCTTCATCATAATACACATCTTTCTGCAAAAGGAATTATAAAAATACTTTTATTTAGTTTAAATTATGGTGTCCGTACACGTGCATGGTATGTTCCTAAAAATGTGACACTTAAAAAGTGGTTTTTATACATGAGTATTAAAAATTATTTTGTATCATCCGATTATTAGAATAAATTACATATTTGAAAACTAGACTCAAAATACTAAATTTCATATTATTGATTTTTTTAAAGATTCAATGTGTAAGTGCTTCAAATTTTAAGTCCAATTGTGACAAATTCTGGAAATAAAAAAAAACACTTCCACTTTTTGAACATTTTGTGGACCCAACTTCTTGCACCTACCCTCGAGCTCCATTATTTTTTTTGTAAACATAATGAGGATGTTGTCAATTATTTCTGTACAAATTCATGTGTTTGCTTGAAATCTCTGGAAAACAAAAGTTGCTTGTGTTCACTTGTTTGCTTTCTTGAAAATCCTAGTGATATTTCTGAGATGAATGCAAAATAATAACATAGGTTCATAAAACCCTATTTTATTTGCTTAAACTTAGTATTGAGGGTCGTCTTGCTTCAGGCCATGATTGTAAATCCTATGGGATCCCTGTAGAAAACCATTTTCAAGAAAAATTCCCTTTGCTGATGTCGTACAATAATGGACAGTGGTGTTATAATCACCTTTGCTATGAAAATATCACGCATGATTATAATATGAATGAGACTTCATGAGAGGGTGGATAGTTGAAACAAGAACTATTTCAGTCAACTATTCCACAAGAAAATGTTGCCCCACAAAGGAAAAATGGTTTCCAAAATGATTCAATTCCATTGCACAATACATGTATAATTCAAAGACTCTACACATCTTTTCCATTCCTTCTTGAACACTACCCTTTTCACTAACTTGCAAGTCCAAGGGTCACCAAAGCTTCAATACTTTCGGGAACACATTCAAATGTTTGTTTGGCTTTCTTAAACTAACCAAGTTTCTAGCAACACAAACCTAAACCAAGTCTTACTATTGCAGGGCAACCAGGGTAAGCTCACAAATCCTTCTTATACAACTCCAATGATTCGGTCTACCTTCATGTTCCTGTCTACAATATAACATCTCTGCAACCTTTTTCTAGCATGCCTTTGTCCCATAGGACTATATGACATTCATGATTTTGACTGCCCCACTCAATAGTAAATTCTTTTGTCACTTGGAGTTGTAGGTTGTCTTTACTATGATTTCCAAAAAAGAATTATCCACTATATGTTTGTTGTCTTCTCAAGCTAATGAACTAGTGAACTGTCTTTTTTTGAAAAGATCTAACTATCCTCGTGCTCTATTATGCATATGTATTATTATAGTTGTGATAACCTATCTCTATCAACACTGAAACCATTGTTAATTGAGCATTTAAGATTGTATAATGGATCATAAATTCACTGTCAAAGGTATTTTCCCTCTTGGTTAAAACATACCCAATGCAAAGTATTCCTAGCTAGAATCTTACACTTCTCCCAATTTTCCCTTTTTGATCATTCATAGTTCTTCTTATTGCTTTGAACATAGATGACTGCCATCTCATGATTTGGGATGCTGCATGACAGTGACTCCACTATCTTTTCCACTGTGCAAGTTCATTGATTGCTTGACAGAGATGTCAAGTTTCCTTTAGCTATCTCAGACCTATACATCATCTTATATGCACATCACTGACTAATGCAAGGCGACCATTAATGCATTGGATAATCTTTTACTGTTATGATAGTGGCATCTATGATTGCTTACTAGGCATTCTATTGCATCAATGTCATCGCCTTCCACATTGCATTCATGACTCTTTGTCTCTTATAGCTTGGTGATTATCTATTTTCCAATGAAATGCTATTGTTTATTAATGAATGCATACTGTATAAGGAACTGTCTTTCATTCCTAGAGGAGCTTATCACTACATTGTAATGTGGATGCTCTAATTTTCATGACTGTCCCTCAGGATTCTCAAAATGACTATTTCTTGATTAATGATTGCACTCCCTTTATACATGATCAATGCTCACTAAACTTTAATTTATGAAAACCATCATGGAAATTTTGTTGACTAGCCTTGTATCATGTTCATATTAGTAATGGAGTGCCCTTATTAATAGGAGAGAAATCTTATTAATAAGGTGTCTATCTTTTATCAATATCATCATGGTTATGAAAACTTGTTTTCAAGGATTCCATAGATGATTCAATATGTGTCTTCCCCTCTCAAATGGAACAAGAGGGCAACATGTTGGGCTCAACCCTTGTGGGAGCCCATTTTACTCCACATGCTTTGATCAAATGAAACAAACCAACAATAAATAATTCACCTATTTCCTGCACAGTGAACAAACATATTAGATAAAACAGAGCATATGATAGATGTTTATGATAACCTTTATGTTTTCCTGGACATTTGTGATATGTAGACTATTTCAATGCTTTATGAGGATTAGGCTATATGTTTGTAGATGTTGCACATGTAAAGATTGGTAATCCTGAGCTCTAACAAAATTTCCCTTACTCATGCAGGCAACCTTCGAGCAATAGGAAAACAACTTCTGGAGGCTGGACAAGCAGGAGGGCTGAAGCAGATGCAACAATTCAACTCAACTGGGATTCATCATTCAGGCAATGACGGATCCCCTTTCTTTCCATATGAAATTTTTACTTTTATGTATCTTCAAATGTATAGCTTATTCTTTTACTGTATCGAAGTAGTTAGTCCCACGGCTTGTGTGGGACATCATACATTTATGATTATCAATAAAGACAAATTTTATGCAACATTTGTTCTCTCTTCTCTATTGTATACATTTGCATAATGTAATGCAGTCTATTTGATAATTTCTTTTATGCATATGAATGAAACCGAGCAAAATTAAAGGTGTACCTTTTATCTTTGTTTTGCAAACACTATCTCAGCTCTACCTGATTGAGTTGGAAGCAAAATCATGTAACAATTATAATTCTTCTTGCCTTAGTAGGTCATAATGGTTGAGAGATATGCCAAATACATATTAAAATGCATCCCTAAATGGTGATCTCTAAGAAAATTTTTGTCTTAACTAAAAGGATTTGAACTAAACAAAGAAAACTATATATGTAAAATCTAAAAAAAAAATTACGGTCTTAAACAAGCTCCAAGATCTTGGTATGTAAAAATTAATAGTTTCTTTCAATATCTTGGTTCTCTATTGCTATTATAATAATAATCTATTCATTAAAGTTGAAGATGGAGATGTCATTATAATTGTGTTGTAAGTGGATGACTTATTCACTATGAATAGTTTTAATCCTCTGATTCACAAGTACAAAAGTATATTAAATTATCAAATTTGAAATGAATGATTTGGGTCTCCATCATTTCTTGGGAATGGTCATATTTTGGGTTTGACATTCTATTGTGGTATTTCAAGAAAAATATACACATGATTTACTTCAAAAATTTATTATGATGGGTTGCAAACCATCCACTATATCTATTGAGGTAAGTATTAGACCCTAGACCATCATGTGAAATAAGTAATCCTAATTTATATAGACAATTAGTAGGAAGTTTGATTTATCTTATTATGTCTAGACCTAATATTACCTAAGTAATAGGTATTACATCTAGATGTATGCAAGATGCATATATGGATCACTAGCAAAATACATATTAAGGTATATTACAGATAGACTTATGATCTTTATTATTCTTGCGCTAAGAATTCTCATTTATTTGGTTGTGTACAATTCAAAATGAGTTCAACACAAAGGATTGGAAACACAAAACAATCCAAAGATCAAATAAAGACAAACACTCATGTTATAGTAAAAAAACAAAGATAATAAATGGAGGTGACAATTAAGAGCAAAAAAAAATATTTATACCTTCATCATTAGTTTTTGGATAAGCTACAATGTAGAGATGTGGATGCTCCTTGTAGTCACATCACTAGTTTGATAGCATAAGGGTATGATTATATGATTAGCTTATAAAAATGATAGCATAACATTAGCATAAAAGTGTGTTGTTAATTTGGGAGGGGATGCCTCTCATTAACTAGATTTTTTGAGAGGAAAATGGAAGGTCAAGATGCAAAGTTAAATGGAGGGCTAGGACTAAGGTTAAACGGATTGAAATCCTAGCATTGTGGCAAGTTTCACAAGGGAGAGGAAGATCCAAGATCAAAGGATGTGATTTGATCAACGCATAGGAATAAACGATGAAAGCACATGCGACAAGTGAGGTGAAAAAATCTAAGCATACTCACACATGTGTGAGCAAGGTGGCATGTGTGGGGGATATGTTCACACATGCTTAATCAAAGAGGTGGAGATGATTTAACATGATCACACATGTGGAGCATCAAGTGAATTAAGGTGGAAGCCAAAAATTCTTCCAAGATGACATGCTCACACATGTGGGACCATGGGTGAGATTGGGGACACATGGAAAGAGGAAAACGATCAACATTTATTCATGTAGATGAATTTAATGGTTAGGATTAAAAGGATAAATATTAATGATGTTGTGGAATTGATTATTAGAAGAAATACTAATGGGGATTAGTTAGCCTAAATCAATTAATTAAGTAGGCATTTATTGATTTATTTAGTTGGGTGATTTGCAGCTGAGGCCAATTGATTTAATAAATCAACCTCAGAGAAGAATTAATTAATGATGAATGGTGAGGATAATTAATTAAATAATGATTGATTGATTTAATTTATAGGATAATTTGTATGAATGAGTTTAGTGTTGAATTTTGGACGTCTATAGGTTGTGATGCTAGCTATTTTGGTGATTCTATTGATAGAAAATCCACCTTTGGCTATGTCTTTCAATATGGTGCAAGTGATATCACATGGAGTAGTATAAAATAATCTACTCTAATTATTCAGTCTATAGAGGTTGAACATAGAAATAAAATAGAAGAGGCATAGTAATTATTATGGCTTAAGAGGTTATTGGATGAGTTTCATATGTGTATTAGTGAAAGTACCAATTTATTATGTGATAACAAAAGTTGTGTTACTCTCTTCGAGAATTATATTTAACATCAAATTCTAAAGCACACTAAAGTCCATGCAAAATTATTTGAAAAATATATTCTCAAAGTGAAATTATTCTCCATTTTTTCTAAATTGATGATTAAGTGCCATATATATTTACAAAACCTTTGAGCAATACCAAATTCCATAAATTTAGAACAATGTTGGGCCTCAAGAAGTTGCTATTCATGGGGAGTGTACATGACAATGAAACCTCCTAGTGGATGAATTTATACATAATACCCAAGGGCACTTGTAAGACCACAAACATTGAGTAAGACCTAAGGGCACATGTAAGACCTGTGGGTATCATGTGTAAGACCTACATGTATTGTATGTAAAACTTATGTGTATTATGTATCTCTTCCTCTAGATTCCTTCTCCCATTTATAAAAGAATTAATGTAAGACCTACATGTGCATTATGTATTGTAAAAAGAACTTAGGGGAGCTATTTTGAGGCTCTTTTAAAGGGCTCCAACAAAAAAATCCATAATACCTATTTTACCATCACTATGTGAAAATTGGGATCTAAATTATTACAAAAGGTTTATCATGTAGTGTAGAATGTACAATCATTTTAGCATATATTTTATCCCTATATCATGCTTGTTAAAGAAGTCTTACACTATCGATGAGCTTCATCTTTTCTTTTAAAAAGAAACTGATAGCATGAACTACCTATAAACATTAAGGGAGAGTGTTAGAACATAATGTTTATTAGAGGGTAACACTCATTTATAAGTGGTCTTAATAATATTAAATATAGTTCTATTTTACTATAAGGTTTAGCCTTATATAATAAGGATTATAAGGGCCATATATAAATTTGGGTTCAATATTAATGAATCAATAGAAAATATTATTTTATTAGTTAAATATTATATACCTTAGTGAAAAGACATAACCACTCATTGTAATGGATGTTTATTTAAGAGATTCTTGCATGTTGGAAAATATATTATTTTGTGATAGAAGTGTACATGAATTTGGTTTTATTGTAAGAGGTATTAAGACAATGGAAGATATATTATGAAAAGTTAGGTTCTTGAATTTGGTTGATAGACAATGTAGATTTTCTAAAATAAAGAATGAGACTTGTGTGGGGATTTTATCATAAGACTTTCCCCATATAAATTCTTGTCTATTATGTTAATTTATCTTTATATTTCTCCACATATTTAATTCTTTGTATATAGTTTAATTCAACATGGTTAATGGTTATCATGGCTAAATCTCACAATCTTAGATACCTAACATTGCTGCATTGATAAATGGATGTGAATAGGATTTCAACTAGATTATTATAAGTGTAGTTGCCATGTATGTCAAAAAATTATGCTAGAGGTATAATGGTAATTGTTCCTAGCATTCAAAGAATTGCACAATGATGTGTTAACTTGTCAGTTGAAAATTGTGAGGGTGGAAATCATGATCGATCAGAGCATGTAGATGGATTTTATACCTATCAAATTGTAAGCATGCAAAATAAACAAATGAAATAACATTAAACTCAAATCAATTTGATACTAAAAAATTCACATGCAAACCTTTGATTGAGCGTGTGTAAAGTTCTTCTCCTTTGTGATGTGGGTGCCCAATTCACTAGCATGACATTAGCATTCTTTGGATATAAAATTGATAGGAATTTGATATGATATGAATGCTTGATTGATGATTGATGATTGATTAACAATTATTTAATTTATAGATTTGTAAGAGGATTTGATGAATGACTAGGATTGAATCTAGAACTTGAGATCTAATCCATGATATGAGGGACTAATGAGGAGATGTGATATTTATAGGATAGTTGAGAATTATGTTAATTTTTAATTAAAATAATTATCATTTATAAACTCAATGTTACTAGGGAGTTAATTGATCTGATTGATTGATTAGTCAATTGATTTTCATGAGAGAATCAACAAGAGTTGACTATTGCATGAATGAGTTAATTAATTGCATGTGTGAGTGAAGTGGATTTGCTTGACTTGTGGGACTAGGAGTAAGTCTAAGTGGACTAATTAGAATTGGTAGTCAACTAGATGAAGTGAAATTAATAAATTGAATTATTGGTGCACATGCAATGAAAATTAATATTTAATAAATTTATTAATGAATATTAAATGGAAAAATATGGATAAATAAATGGATAATTATTTATTAAATGGGTGAATGATGTTAGCTAAATTTAATTAAATATATTACAAATTATTTAATTAAATTATTAGGCGTCAGGAGTCCTAGGTGATAAGGTGGTGGCATGATTAAAAGGATGATAAGAGGACCTAGGAGATGAATAAATAAATAAAGTGATAATGATAGGATGATTAGATTATGGTTGGATGAAATAGATGATTAGGAGAAGATGCCACTTTTTAGATGTTTGCATTTTGCCCCTCTTTGAGACAATATTTGTAGTAACATTGTTTCAAAGAAAATAAAAGTAGTTATGATGAGATGGATGAGATGAAGAAAGTGATGTTATACCCTAGTCATGTGGAGGGAATGATGAAAGATTGAATTATGAGATGATGATGCCCCCTTGAGAGGTTAGTTGTGCAAAAAGATACATGACTGAGCTCTTAAATGATGAATGGTGAAATAATATTAAGAGACAGTTGAAAGAAAAGTGAAAAAGATAAATTGATGGGATGAAATAAAGATAATTGATGTTGAGAACTTGAGATGTGTTTTTTTTTAATTGATAACACTTTATTATGTTGGCATATGAAGAACAACCTTATTTTGATGTACCAATGGATGTTATGCACCAGAGTATAAAAGAACAAGGTGGAAATGCATCTAATGCATGAAATAACACTCAAACTAACACCAAACAAAAGGATGCCCCAACACTCAAGGAATTTGATGCACTTGGTGGGCACTTGTGGGGACAATGTAACAAGTATGACATAGAGAAACAAATTAGTATGCCCCAATATATACTAGTCAAAGCATACCATGATATAAACTGATCATGGTGACCATGAGTAGGCATAATATGGGTCAAAAAGATATATCAAAAGATCAAAGAAATAAATCAAAATATAAAAAGATAGATAGATCATAGATAAATGAAAGAAGTAAAAAATTAACTATCAAAAGACATACGATTGTATAAAATTTTACCAAGGTGATAATACGATAAATTGATGATGATTATGCCTGATGTGGGGAAGGATGCATCCTACAAGGGCAAATGATTGAATGAAATAGGAAAGTTTGATGTTTGGCAATTGATGTTACAATTGTATGTTGTCAAGATAGATATTTAGGTCTCGATTTGACATTAAAAGCATGATGCTTCTAGTGTGTATGTTTATGGATATGAGTACATGTTTTTTGTTTGATTGGTTTATTGGTGCAAGGATGATGATGGCAATGATAATGATAAAATTTTGGATGAGAAGAGAAAGGATGAAATGATGATGTAATGATAATGATGAAATGACTAAGATGATGAAAATGAGATGATGAGAAATGAAGGGATGCCAACAAACCAATTAAGATTTTTTCTATAGCCAAGATAAAATTAATTGGTGTATTGATTGATGATAGTGATAATGTTGTTAATGAAAAAAATGTGAGGATTGTGTTTTTAACGATAAGAACAACACAATGACTGGGAAAGATACATCTTGATGATGATGGTTTGGATAAAAATGGATCAATATTTATAGCAAGGCTAGGAACAAAATTATTAGATGGTTTGGATATGATGTTAGATTGCATGGAAAGATGATAATTATTGGGAATTTTGGATTATGGATGATGAAGGATAGTTTGATAATAAATTTTATTTATATGATAGTGAAAACTGCTTGATTTTTTTCATGGAAGGTATCCAAATCATTAAGTGAGCTAGAGGACATATATCAAGATCTATTCCAAAGCAGGATGTAATCACTTACCCCCAACGTCTAACAAGGCATGAGATAGTAAGAATAGAAAAATGGACTAGTGTGATGGGAATGGATAAGTGAACGATGGGGAGGATATCCATTATGGAATTGGATTAGGATAAGGGATTTGAATTTTGAGGACTATCTTGCAATGAGATAACATGGTTTACCCAAGCTAAAGGTTTCAATAGCCCTATGTAGGTAATGATATGGCATTAGATGGTATGTGGTAAAAATAAATGACCATGTCAAGAGTTTGTCAAAAACATATTTTGAAGTATATGCCCCTAGTGAGCTTGTAATTAGAAGCCTAAGTCCTTTGGTCATCTTCTAGTGTGGTGCAAGGGATGTGAACCATACCTAAAGTTACTCACCATGTGCTATCATTTTTTCAGATAACAAGTATCCTTGGTTAAGGTCTTGTCCTTCCAAGATAAGGGTTGTATAGGTGGTATGTATGACCTTGCATACCCTAGCTATCCATTCACTTGACAAAGCTATTAGCTTTGCTAGTGGGCCCACACTAGGAATCACTCCCACTTGAATAATTTTAGGATCGTTGGTCTATTTTTTGTGCTTGTTATTGTTAAACTATAACCTCCTCACTTGTAGCCAAATGGGGACTTTATCCTTCTTGAGCCTTATATTTTTTAGTCTTTTGAATTCTTTTAGTTTAGACATTCAAAAATCCAAAAACGTTAAAATATTCTTAAAAAACAAAAAAAAGTCTTGTATTTGTTTTCTTAAATTAGGATTGTCCTCTTGTTAAGGTTTAGGTGTCCATTTCCACATCATTATTTTGTCTATAACATAGTTTGACATCTATCTTCTAGGTTTAGACTATCATTTCCATTCATAACCATAACATCTAGTATCATAGCTTGACATCCAAAGTAAACATTCATCCCATACACATCCACTACCTTTGACTTAGACTATCATTCACATCCACCAAACACTATTCGTTTTCCCACAACATCTTCATCCATATCTTAACATCCATAGGCATATACCATCCTCATACACATACACATCCTAGGTTAGAACATCATAGCATTGATTTATCATTTACATCCTTATACATCTATATCCCAATTCTATACACCATCACTTGCATTTACATCCATAGTTTCATATCACTCATATCCTAACATCCTTAGTCACATATTATCCTAGATCTAATGACCATCCATGGTTTTATCATCCTTTTGTCAAACCAGACCCATATCATCCTCATAGATTAAACCATCACCCATAGCCTAACATTCATAGTTACATATCATCCTTATACACATACATATCTTAGGTTTTGATCACCATCCATAGTTTCATCATCATTTTGTCATATCATAACCACATATCATCCTCATATCTTTATCCATACCATCAATTAGAGCATCATTTACATCCATATCATATTGAATCATCTACAATCATCCTTTATCATCTACATCCTTATACACATCCATATACCATTACCATCTTCCTTCTCATATCCACACCATACCATCATCGTCACATACATTTACATCCATAATCTCATAATCATCCTTATAGACATCCATATCTTGGATTAGATCACCACCTAAATTCACATCCATAGCCTCATTTCATCCTCCATTAAAATTCATGTACTAGATATATCATCACCTACATCCATATCATTCATAACATCCATTGTCATCTACATACATCCATTACCATAGGTTTCAACCATCATTACCTTGTCTAAGTTTTGGATTCCATTGTCACATACATCCATAATATAAGTTAGACTATCATCCTCATCCACATCATAAGCATCCACTATCATTTAGTAAACACACACCCATTATCCTACTTCTCCAATCATCATTTGCATACACTCTACCTTTCACATTCAAATTATACCATCACTTTTTTTAGTTCACATCAATCACTACATTAACATCCATAGTCACATTGAATCCTTCATAAGACATTCATATACACCATCACATACATTCATAATCACATAACATCCTTTATAGACATCCATCATCTTCCATCTAGACCACCACTTACATATTCTAACACTATCATACCTCACTCCAACACTCTTCCTACACCAACACATCCAATCTCATCCATTCATACATAGACATCAAACATCCTAACCCATATCATCCACAACACATGACTAATCAACCCACATTATCATCCATTTCAATCTAAGTCAAATATTACATTAAAAAATCACTTGACTTTGTATAATCATTTATCCTTAATTCTTGTGTGTTGAAGAACTTTTCCTATCTTAAGTAGCAAGCTAATTGAACAATCATCCAATCATCTTGGAAAAAATTAACTTAGGAACTTGGCCTATCCTAAGTTAGTTCTAGTATAAGAATCCCAATCGATCTTGCTTGAGAACTTGGCCTATCTCAAGTAAGAAAGATTAAAAACACTAATTAGCTATCTTGTCTTGATTCACAAGGCACCTTTTATTTATATCATTTCATCACCTATCATCACAATAATCTTTCATCAAGCTTAACTAAACCTTCTCCATTTTACATTTCAATCTAGGTCACATCAACACCCTTATCCATATCATCTAAAACATGTACGCAATCAACTCATGAAATCATAATCATCCTTTAGTCAAGCACCATCCATTTTTACACATATCCTTAGCAATCAAATATTAAAAAGAAAAAAAATCCCAAAAAATCCAAAAAAAATCGATATTCCCAAAAGGCCAAAAATCAAATATTCCCAAAAAGCCAAAAATCAAATATTCCCAAAAATCTAAAAAAAAAGTAAAAAAATTCAAAAAACCAAAATCATAAATCTATTGCGCCCATTACTAGGTCATAGATTAATCTATAGTCCCTAGTGGTAGCCACTTTACCCAAGGTGAAAGATCAACTACAATTGCATCGTGAAACTATACTTTGAACAAGAATAGTCTGTTAATCAATTTGAGTATTCACCTCGAGTTAGGGATTTCCTATCACACAAACATACCTAGATCATCTCAACATTGATAATGATCAATTCTTGGCACAATTGATTGAAGGAGAAAAATTTTATACGTGCTCAATTGGAGGTTTGTGTGTGAATTTTTGAGTATTGAATTGCTTTGAATTTAATGATATTTCATTTTTTATTTTGTATGCTTACATAAATCAAATTTAGTGTACATTTTAATTTGATATTTTATTAATGAGGGAGTTATCATTTACATCACAAATTAATGCGCCAAGGTCATGTTTTCTCTATAAAATTTCATCATTTTTTATTGAAATCATAAAAGCTTTTACAAAGTCAAGAATTTGCAAAAAAAATTAGTTTCTTATACTTTATATTTTTGCTTTGGCAAAGAGATTTCATTGTAAATATGGGGCCATGAGGAGTAGTACAATCTTCATGATGAGGAAACAATTCAACAAGTGAACTAGATTAAGCAAATGTTGGTCAATGCGAAGCACCTATGTATTTGTTATGCACATCCAAACCTTGGAACTCATGCACCTTCTAGGTTAAGCAATGTTGTGGGAGGACCATGGGTACTTGGGAACCTTCAAATGTTAAAACCAATCATTTTATCCTCAACTATGATCATAAAATCAAAATAAGCATTGCTAGTGAGATGCCACAACTAGTTGACAACAAAACACAAGAATGAAATGTTTTGGTATTGGAACTTCAAGATATAGAGTTGTTGCCACTATAACTATTATCAATTTTGGTAAAGTTGATGAATTGGTCTAGTTCCTCATGAGTCAATTTCATAATGGAATCATTTAGTTTAAGGATGAATTGCATATCCTTGTTAACCATCAAATAAATTTTAAGCTCGCATCCTTGCTATGTAATTAGATGTGAGAGTAGGATACCCCCATTATTAAGATTTGGTTGTTATTAACATAATTGTACAAACAAGAAAAAAAATAACATATAGTACACACTTAGCAAGGTAGATTAAATAGTAGTAGAAAAAAACCAAAATTGGCACATTTGGGCTACATGCATGTGTCTTGGCATGAAACTATTATGAAAGGCTAGTGTAGATTAGCTTCTATTTGGTTGCATGTGTGTAGGATGGCTTATTGATGAAAGGTAGGTTAAGTTTGATTATTGCTAATCCATTACAAACAAGATGATAAAGAATGCTCACTGCTTGGGATAATGATGAACTTTTTTCTTTTGGCTCATAATTTGTTTTGCATGTTTTGGACTATCATGACCCTTTGTTTAGTGAGGTGGTTGGCTCACCTTCACAAATACCAACAAAGAGGTTTAAGCATTGATGCTTGCTTTGGCATGGGAGACAGATGGACATAAGCATAAGTGGCTAGAATGAATTGATGGTTTGAGGTGACAAAATTATAATATAAATAAAGGCAATGAACCAATGTAACTAAACCAAAGACAAAACCCCATTAGGTATTCTATTCTTCATGAAGGACTGCTTGTCCTAATTTACGATCATTTCAAAGCCATGCCGACTCTACCTCACCAGCCATCGTCACCTAAGGTCAGGGTTGACGACAAGGACAAGGGTAAACCTAGGGATTCTACTCTGAAAAAGGGCAAGAGAAAAATGTCGGAGGACCCCTCCTATGATGTGAATGAAGAGGAGTCACAGTCGAAGTCGTTGTCTGAGTATTCCAACTATCCTACGACTGATAGAGAAGAGAGACCTCGCTTCCCTATGGACCTCAAGGCAGGGGATCATTATTTTAAGGAGGAATGGGAATTTCCCACTAATGTGCTTGCAATTGCCCGTAATGGGGCGGTGGATAACTTTAGGCTTATGAGATGGGTGTTCTTTGAAATTAAGGAAATTAAGTTAAATCAAAGAGCTATGAATAGCAAACTGGAGAAAGCTACTGATGACAATAACAGAGGCAGTGGAAGTGGTCGAGCTACTGATTTATGGATGAAAGAGGAGAAGTATATGGTTGAATGCCTCAAGAAAACGGTGGAGGAATTATAGGATTTCAAAGGAAATCATGATGGCAAGCAAGTGGATATGGAGGAGCAGTTGAGGAACATTAAAAGCTCTCTCCACAAAGTGTTGATTATGAACCATAAAATTTTAAAATCCATTGCACAAACCATGAATACAATGGTGGAAAACCTGGAAAAAGCCCATCAGGTAAAAACTGTTGTGTTTCTTGACTTGGACAATGAGGAAGGGCAGCCGGATAGTGGGGGGCTGAGTAACAGGACCAGAGCAAACTTGAAAAGGAAGGTAGACCAAGCTTTAGTCAACATCCAGGAGATCAAGAAGTCTACTCTCAACATGAACAGTCTGGAGCAGGAAGCGGCAAAGATCCTTCGAAACCTGGCCTAGAGGCTGGTTGTTTTGTGGCTTTTTGTTGGTTTTTTTGACTTTACTGCCCTGGTTATCTTGTGTGTTCTTCTTTGTAGGCAGTTTCCTGTTTTTTGTCTGTGCTCTGTTAATGTTTCATCTTACGCTTTATTACTATTAAGGGTTTCGGGATCCCTCTAAAACTTGTTTGTTCCATAATCAAAAACTAAACCAAAAATGAAAAAAAAGAAAGTATAAACAATAATGTCACATAAATTTAGGATTTGAAATAAGGCGGAAAATTTAGAAAATTCAAATAAAAAATGAAAATAAGAAAGGTCAAAACCCTAGGGAAAAAATATTAAAGGGGTTTGAGGGTTAGGTTCACCACTTTATGTAGAAATAAAATTTTCTACATAAAATATCTAGGCTAATAAATAAATAACCCAATTAAACTAGGCATATGAGCTTGGTCAAGACAAGCATTGAAATAAGTACAAAAATAAATGCCAAAATCACCATAGGATGATAATGCTCTAAGCTCTATGAGCAATGAGAAATATTTTTCTTATAAATTGTGTTTTGTGATCATCTAAGTGATCAACAATAATATGCACATTTGTCACGCTTTGATAGATTATAAAAGTAACTATTCATTATCATGAATGCTAAGTGGACCATTCATTATCATGAGAGATAGGTTCTTGTGAACCACTACTCATGACACACGGGTCAATGAGTTTGACTCAAAAAACTACATGGTTGAATCCTGATAACAATATCATAATTTGACACGCTATGGAAAATACGTCCTAATTATCAACTATTCTCTACCAAGATTCAATCTACACATATAACCTTAATCCTCACATTTGTTGCCTTAAACCTAACATGCAATCTTGAACTGAAGCCTAATTTCTTCATACATGTAGAGGAGAGGGGCTAGTAGTCATGCAACATAACTTTGTCGACATGTAGCAATTGACTAGAATATCGTAGGAACTTCATTTTTTGAAATGTGTACTTGCCTCTTATCTATCTATAACTAAAGTTTGGAGGTGTGACTCATCATGCAACTTGCCACATCAACACATCTACCGAGAAGTGGCTAAAATTTGAATAATTAAAGATTCGACTGAAACATAATCATGGTACCCCTAGTAGTTGAACAAAAAAATATCATTTGTTGCTTGTAGAATATTATATTTTTATTTAAAATAAAACTTATATGCAACCTAAATGGACCAAATACCTATCGATAACCATAAATCTTTGTTATCTTAAGCTTTTATATTCAACACAAATGGATCGATAGTTGAACACATAAAAACTATTTATTGTTATAAAACAACACATAATTATTTAAAATACAACTTATATCAAACAAAAATGGACCAATAGTTGAACACTAAAACTTTTTGAAAATCCTTCACATTTAATGAAAAATACATGGTATTTATTGTGCTCACCTTTTATATTTGTGATAGGACAAACTATTAATATGAAATACTCGGTTTGTACATTGCTACCCCAATAGTTGTACACATACGAAGAATATATTTTCACTATGATAACAATACTTGTTTAAATGGGTGTCTTATTTTATTAAATGAGCATTTAATTTTATAAATGCCACACTTATAGTGGATAGTTATGATATTTTATGTTAGACAAAAAATTATTTATTTCACTTGTTCATGAATGTATTTATGTTTTTTAACTTGAGGATTATAAATTCTGAAGTGGCCAACTATTGATCCCATAATATCACATATTTGGTAATATTTTGATTAATATGTGAAGTGAATATATACAAGATATAATATTAATTCACTCTACTATTAATATGAATAATCACTATTGACTTCACGACTATTAGACCCTGCACAACTAGTGACCCCTCTCCCCTATTCACATGTAATAACCAAAATATGGTGGTGTTAAAATGAGAATCAATTAACTTCTCCCTTTTACCTTAGTTAAGCCCTACTAGACAAACATAGAAAGATTATTTTTCTAAAAAAAGGAAAAGGTTAATCGTAAAAGTTCCGTAAGAGAGAGAAAAAAAAAAAACCACTACCGAGTAAAAATTAATGTTTAAAGTTAGTTACGTACGACGATCCACTGAGAGAAAAAAGTGGAAATGTTATATTAAAACATTTATAAAGGATGTGTGAATGCGGTTAGAAACAAGTGGAGTAAAGTGAAAGTATGATGAACTGGCATGGCGGGACTGGTACTGGTTCTGCCACTATCTAGGTAGCGGTGCGCGCTTTTAAGCAACTTCAACAACTCTACAACTCACAGTCTAGCTCTCGATATTGGGTTTAGATTCGGTCAAAAGTTTATGTCCGTGCACGCTGCGAATACTCAATGAATACCTAGCAAAGCAAAACCAGGGAAGTAACTATAATTCCTTGTCATAATAAATACGACTATGGATGCACTTGGCGTCTTAGATCATAAAAGATCTCCTGTAGACTGTAAGACTGTTAGTGGGAATAAAGAGCTAAAAAGAAAACGAAACGTGGTGGAATCGGCGAGCATCGAAACGGCACGCACACCTGAAACGCAGAGCATTAATGGTTACTGTTGAGGTTTTACGGCATGCAAATAATAAATGTATAATATCAACGGTGGTGTCGGCAAAAACGATGTGGATGTGACCCAGAATCCAACGCAGCGAGAGCAATGGACTGGGGCCCGGGAGAGTGAGTCGTAGGTGAACGGTACTAAAATTTCTCTGTTTGGGAAAAAGAACACAGTCCCTTGTCTTTTCTCCAGCAAACGATAACTTGGAGTGACCGTTGTCATTATTGACTATTTATGTCATCCCGATCATTCCCTGTTTTGCTTCCACTCCACTACTACTGAATTCCCAAGCTCTATATACAATCTCACGGGCCATATGCCGATGCCCTTTACCGGGAACAGCTCTATAGACTTTGCTCTCTACTGTTCAGTACTGTTCAGGACTGGGTGTTTCAGGGCAGGAGGAGATACACTGTGTGTATTCAGCAGGGCAGAGGAGGAGAAATGGGTACAAGGGGATGGGCAACGCTGGTGTGGTGGCTGTGCATGGTCTGTGCAGGGAGCGGGTTTAATATCACGACATACCTGTGGAAGCATCCGGATTTGGCGACATTTAACAATCTCTTGACGGCGACCAATGTTGCAGGGGAGATCAACAACCGGAGCTCGCTGACGATCCTGGCACTGTCAAATGCGCAGCTGGAGCCCTTCATTTCGAGCTTCGGTGGAAATCTGCCGACCCAGCAGGTTTCGGATGTGCTGCGCTACCATGTGCTCTTGGAATACCTGGACTGGGATCGGCTCCAGGAGATGACCATGGCAGGAACGCTGGTGACTACATTGTACCAGACCACCGGCCGGGCACCCGGCAACACAGGCGCCGTGAACATCACGACCGTCGGCGGGCAGGTGAGGATCGGCATGCCTGTCCCGGGTGCCGGCTACAATGCTACCATAGTTGGTCTGGTGGACAAATTCCCCTACGTGGTGAGCATTGCGAGGATCAGTTCCATGATTTTGCCCTACGGCTTTGATCTCTCAGGCTCCCCTGCGCCCACCGCCGTCGGCTTCAATGTGACCGACGCTCTCGTGAAGGCCCAGAATTTCAACTTCTTCATCTCGCTCATGGAGGCCTCTGGCGTGGTTTCAGAATTCCAGTCCGAGGAAGCCGGCGCCGGAATCACCATCTTTGCCCCCACCGATGACGCCTTCTCGGCTCTGAACCCCGAGACGTTACAGGGACTCACGGCGGACAAGAAGGCGCTGATTCTCAAATACCATGTCCTGCTTTCCTACTACCCCCTTGGATCCTTACAGACTATCGTTAATCCTGTGCAGCCAACTTTAGCGACACAGGCGATGGGCGCGTCCAGTTACACTCTCAACATTACTCGAATTCACGGTGTTGTCGCCGTCAATACAGGCATTGTTCAGGCGCCTGTCACGGAAACAGTCTTTGATCAGAAACCTCTTGCAATATTTGCTGTTCCCAAAGTTTTACTACCCAGAGAAATTTTCGGAAAGAAAACTACCCCCACTCCGTCTCCCGCGCCCGCTCCCGGGCCCGGGGCCGGGCCGGTAACTTCTCCTCTGAAACCCCCCGGCCCCTCTCCTTTCACCGGGATTTCCCAACCCCCAATTCCCGTTTCCCAACCCCCAAATCCCGTTTCTGCATTTTCTCCGTTTGGTGACCCAGTTACGCCATTGTTAGCCCCCTCATTTCCCCCTAATTGGGTCAGCAGAGCTCCAAGCCCGTTGATATTTGCCACATCGCCTGCAACGCTACCATCCACTGTAACGCCGGCGCCGGTGCCGGCGCCAATGGCTGGGGCTTCTTCTCCTCCGTTGCCAAGCATGTCTACCGGGACTGTCATTACATCGCCGTCCCCATCGCCATTTCTTGCAGGTGTGGGGAAGATCAGCAGCGCAGCCCGGGAGAATTGCATTGTGGGTACAGCGGTTTTGGCTATCATGTTTTTTTTCACGGTTAACTGGCTGCTGGAAAACGTTTGATAAGCAACTGAGATCTGTACAGGAGGTTTCTAGTTTTGTGTGTTTGGAATTTTCTTCTTTCAGCTACTAATCTTAAGAGATTTAATTGTATTGTAATAAGAGGCAATTGTGTAGCTCATGTATACTTACTTTATTTGAAGGAAGGGGGAGGCTTTAATATTTATTTGAAGAAATTAAGTTTATAGTGAAATTTTTGTTTCCTATGGCATTTGCCTTATTTACCCAATGTTATTAATTATTGGAAATATCTGATTATGTTCTTTGAGAAGTTGGGAAATATTTGATTGGCTGGGAATGAAGTTTAGGGGATATTTTTTCTACTTATATGTTAAAATTTTATTTATTTTGTTGGAATATTTTATTTGTTGTTTGAGGCTTTAATATTTATTTGAAGAAATTAAGTTTATAGTGAAATTTTTGTTTCCTATGGCATTTGCCTTATTTACCCAATGTTATTAATTATTGGAAATATCTGATTATGTTCTTTGAGAAGTTGGAAATATCTGATTATGTTCTTTGAGAAGTTGGGAAATATTTGATTGGCTGGGAATGAAGTTTAGGGGATATTTTTTCTACTTATATGTTAAAATTTTATTTATTTTGTTGGAATATTTTATTTGTTGTTTGAACATTTTATTATTTTAAAGTAATATAATGGTGAAAATTGTATATCTATGTTTTTAATATGTTTTATACTTGCTTTAATCAATAGCAATTTGTAAATGGTAATAAATATATAAATGTATGTTTTTAGTTTAGAATATAATACAAGCTTTATTCATTTCTATTTGTACTTAATCGTAATAGATTGATTGGATGATTATGATTGGAATTTATCATTTCTACATAATGTAAATGTGAAGATTTATGTATGTACCTTTTTTTGCTTATGCTTGGGGGCAAACTTTGATAAGAGTGACTTTTATACAATAACAAGCATATAATATAACATGTTTTCAATTAAGAATGAGACACCCAAGTCTTATCCATTCCTTAGTCATAGAAGTGATTGATGATAGGTCTCAACTTTTAAAATCCAAATACTTATCTAAAGTTGATTAACCTTCTTTGTGATGATCATTGTTTGCTAACTCAATGCATGCAATCACTTTATTTGACCCTTTTGTGTTGTATTAAAACAAGTAGAAAAGGTAGACAAGGTAGCAGAGGAAGGGGTGATGGGATTCCCCTTCGTGATCTTAACAACACTTTTGTGAACAATGGCAGGTTAGTCACTTGCGGGAGAGAAGAAATGGTCGAGGAAAGCGCCACATTGTGCCAATACTGCCAGTAAATCAAGCCCCAATGAAGAGGCAAAGGCTTCTCATTTTCTTGAACTGCTTGTACAAATTGCTCCAGGGTAGAGCAAATCCAGAAAGTGAAATTTATCTTGATATTATGGCGAAAATGATTTAACATTCGAAAAAATGAGCATGAAATATTTTAAATCAGCCATCCAAAGTTTTCCAAACACTCGACATGTCCTCTCTCTTGTACTTATTTTGTAAGATTCTCCCCTTTCTTTAGGAATTTTTCCATGTCTCTTTGATAGTGCCCTTTGGGCTTTTTGGGGATGTTAGCACCTTCCATGGGGGGACTAGTAGTTGTCGACATAAGCTCCATAGAGACAACAAAAGAGAGACCTATAACCTCGATGAGTCCGTCTTTCTAGGAATTGGCGAATTCCAAAAAAAGTTAGGGTCCTCAATATAGGAAGAAAGCTTGCCTTTTTGTAAGATTGGCCATAAATCAGTGTAAGATTGGCCATAAATCAGGGTCATTCCTCAGTCTAGTGTAGGAATTGGGCTCCTCTTGAACAGGGTCCCTGCTCATTTTGACAAACAAAATAACAATAGAATAGTGATTAGGAACCACTCTTAGAAGACTCCAGCAGCAAATAGAAACCATAGACGACACAAGCTTATTATGGGGAGATTGAAACAGGTAGCAATTCTTATCCTTAAAGCAACAAGGATGATACGTGTTGCCATTATGATCTTGAAGGACATGTAGGTTAGTTCCTAACATGATGTGCAATCTCTTCATTAGTGATTAAATTTCTCACATGCTCCAGAATCATTAGGAAATCCTCCCAAACTTTAATCTTGTTAACAAGGCTCCTAGATTAGCCATCCCATCCACAACCATGTTCCCTTCTCGAAAAATATGTTTTATCTGACACTATCCTATTCTCATTATATGAAAGTGAGTTGAAGCAATGAGATCTCAGAGATACCAGTAAGGCGAAGCATCACCCTTTAACATTATGATGGTGTTTCGAGAATCCCCTTCTATTGCCAAATTGGTGGAGCCTCTATTATTGGCTAGTTGAATCCCATGATAAGTCGTTGCCACCTCAACAAAACTTGAAGTTCATCTACCAAGGTTAACTACATAAGCAAGAATCATTTTACCTTGATGATCTCGTAGGATGCCACCCCCTGCCGCCCAACCTGGGTTCCCTTTGGCCATGTTGCATCCTAGAGTTATCATTCACTACTTGTATACATTATTGGGAAATCTATAGATTACACAATAAGCTATGGTATCTTCCATTTTGAAAGTAGTATCCTTGATCTTTTATGTTGTTCAATTGATATCCTTATATGGTTTGACACAAGGGAAGCAATTATCTTTGCTACATGTATGAACACATTGAGAACATTAAGGTGAGCTAAATGTGACATTATGAAAGTTTGCAAAATGTGAAACAAATTGAATTCCATAATCATGAAAGTGATCTAGGACACCAAATATAGCATTCATTGATTTCAAAGCATTCATATGATCTTTGCCATTTCTATATTGTTGAAAAATAACACTTTGTATAATTTATCATAGTTTTCCAACTAAATAAGTTTATTGTTTTATATTTGATTTATAAAGCATTTATATTTACATTTGTTACATTACCTTGTATTCTTTTTATTTTATTTGGGGTAGATCTCAAATGCTCGTGCTATTTGTTTCTTTACTCTAGGTTCATGTGAAGGATTTTATTCTCCCTTTCAATTTAAAAATTATGAAAGTTTGTAGAATGTGAAACACATTGAATTCCATAGTCATGAAAGTGATCTAGGACAACAAATATAGCATCCATTGATTTCAAAGCATTCATATGATCTGTCATTTCTATATTGTTGAAAAATCACACTTTCTTATTTATCATAGTTTTCCAACTAAATAAGTTTATTGTTTTATATTTGATTTATGAAGCATTTACATTTACATTTGTTACATTACCATGTATTATTATTTTTGTTTAGATAGATCTTGAATGCTCATGCTATTTATTTCTTTACTCTAGGTTCATGTGAAAAGGATTTTATTCTCCCTTTCAATAGAAAAATGATGTATATTTTACTATTCATTTTGGTGAACCCCTATGCTCTGCCACTTAGGGGTTTCATTCGTAGGGTTTTCTCTTTTGATTAGTCATATTTGAGAGTGCATTTTATTGGTTAATTTTTAATATCTTTTCACCCTAAGGTTTATATGGTGCAAGCTATTTGAAATCCCAATCCTTATAAAGGAGTGCCCATGTTAACCCTTGTATGACTAGCCACTTGAATGATCATAATTCCTAATATGATAAGATCAATAAATTAAGAACCAATTTGAGGGACATGAAGAACATCAAAATCACTATCATGATACATGTGTTTTAGAATGTCAAGACTATGATCATGATACATGTGTTTCTAAGCAAAACCTTTCCATTATGGGACAATTACTTATGGATGCACTTCTTCATGTTGAATCTCCCTAACAATTGGTTGTTACTTTACATAGTGCATTAGAGGGTGCCCTTTATGATACATATTTTCTTCATAATGTTGGCACTCTTATTATTTCCATCAATGGTGAATGTTCTTTCCACCCCTACATGTCCTTTATCCACTTTTGATCCTTATTCCTCTCATTCTACAATTATCACTTCCATGGCCCCTACCACCCATGTTATCTTTACCGTGATGCCTTTTGCTTCAATTCTTACCTCTAATGTCTCCACCACCTTTCCCTCCACTAGTGTTCCACTTCCTTATCATGCTTCCACATCTACTCATACCCATGTGGCTACAAGTGCTATCCTCAACAACTATGTTCTCATAACATCCTCATTTTTTGACTCTCTTGCCTCATGGTGTGGTTGCTTCTTCCACTACCATGTCATTACCTCTTCTCACATTCTCTATATACATCATATTTGTTGGAAGACTGAAATCCCTGAGAGGGGGGGGGGTGGGGGGTGAATCAATGATTTATGAAAATCACAAACTTTTTTAAAATCAAGAATGTATATTTGTTTTGAGCCAAGAAGACAAATTATAGTATGTGTAGCAAACTTGACTTTTAAATCAAGACACCAAATGACAATTCAAAGAACATATTTGACTTGTGCATGAACGGTATTGTATTTGCATAAACCATGAATTTAAACATGAAACATTAACAAAAGGGAAACTTAACACTATCACATGTATTAGAGCTCACTTTAAATCAGAGCCTTTAATGCATGAAACCTGACACATATATTGGAAAATATGAAAGACTGATGATTAATAATCATTCAATATATTTGGTGACACATTTAAAATCAGACAGATAAGAAAAATCACACACATAAAAACATCTCATAACACATTATATGTCCTGAGTGGAAAACCCTCTTGGGGAATAAAAACCACTCAAAAATTATTTCTTTATTCACTTAGAGCACCAACTCTTTACAGTACAAAAGCACCAACTCCACAAGGTTTAGGAGCACCAACTCTACAAAATTCAGAAGCACCAACTTCATGAGATACAAGAGCACCAACTCCTTTTACAATGCAACACAATTGCAATATTCTATTAGAACCCTAGAAGTGCAATTTGCAGTCCTAGAATTTCAATAGAAGATTATAAATTTTTTCAATAAGCACATTGAAGAATATTGTATGAGAATGACAAAATCTTCTTTAAGCACAATAATATGAGTATCAATATAAAGATTTTCAATGCAATACCACTTGTGTATAGTATGTCTGAAACATCATATTCCTCTTTCAAGTAACGCATGAAAATACCTGAAGATCATCTTTTAAAGACCTTGCAAATAATAACCTCTATATGCAATTTGAATAACTATAAATCAACTCAGGTTAGGGTTCGAATGAGAAACCCTAAAAATCTCTCTTAACAAACTTTATTAAACCCTCAACAAAAACAATATATTTTGTTGCATTTCAAGATGAGATTCCAAAAAACCTAATGGGTTTTTAAACTAAAATCAATAATACTTAACTCTTAAGATGCCCGAATAGAATAATCCAAAATCTTTTAATCAAAACCACAAAACCACACAGAGTTTTCAATACCTGGTCATGGTGGAAAAAACTGAATGAAAAAACATGATGACCTGTCAAGGAGTTCATAACAACCCAGCTGGAAAGATGCCATTGAATCTCCTTTGACTAACTTCCACATTCGAGCTATTAACCATTGATAGTTGTCAAACCAAAAAACCATTCTTACTGCCATTCAATCAAACCAAAATTCTAGTAAATCTATCCATGCTCTCTGCCATTGCACTTATCATATTATCTTAGTGTCAGCTGTGAGAGCTTCAAGAGCTGCATTGTAGCTGAGCAAATCATCCATGGCGGCTAGGGTTCAAAACCCTATTCTTTGCAAAAAGAACCAACATAATGCCTTTTGCCCTAAACAAGCTTCTTTTCGTTTCAATGACTTAACAATCAATAATAATCATTTTAAGTCCATTGCAAAGAAAAACACAATGATTAATAAACCATCATAATGTTTTTGAATCCGATGACAAGTCTTCAGCCACGTATGCCAACACATTTATTCCACACCATAATCAATCATTCACTACCGGTGCCAAGTCACCAATCAACTAAAGAGTGAAGCGAAGTCACATGTATGTTGTGTCTCATACATCCCGATATAAACATTAGGCTCAAATCATTATGAAAAACAATATCGATACCTTATTACCACCAAACAAAACCTTTAAGATATCGGCATTCAAAGCTTCTTATTCGAAACAAAAACTTCTCTAATGTCGATGTCACATACAATGTGAGTATTCAAGTTGCTCAAAACATTGTAAACCATGAAGCAAAATATTTGCACACTAAATATCAATGAAGAGAATATATATACAAGTTTAAAACTTGTAATATGCATTCCTATGCCTTTCATAAACTTGGATATTTTTGTGCAAACATGAAATGTGTCATTCATATATCATGTGAAGACAACTTGCAAAAGATCAAGTTGAATATACCACAATCTGAAAGTGATCAACCTGAATACACCTGAGACTTGTAATGATAATAAGTCATATATACCTGAATAACCATGCCATATACCTGAAACAAATGCATGTCCTCAAATGTATCTATTCAAGCACCAACAACCATATACCTATGATACCAAAATACCAATCACCTTGAAGAATCAAACTGCAAATCATCCTGTCAACATCCATCAAGCATATCATCACATATATTCTCAGATCAGCAAACCAATCCACTTTTGACATCAAGGACAAACTAACACATAAACAACTGAAAGCCAACAATATTATCCCATGTTCCTCATGTTAGTGTAAATAGTGTCAATATTCACTTAATTAGCTAATCACCTTTCTAGGATTGACCTATTCACACTTATAGCTTGAGTTTGTTTAGGTTTTTTATGCTTTTTTTTCACTTCATAGTAATGAAACATGTGTCCTCACCATTTGAGACACCTACTAGTTGCATGTTTGACGCTTGCTCACACACTTGTTAAGTGAGTTCACAAGTGTTCCATCTTTTGAGGGTTAGTCACTTGTTCATTCCTACTTTCCTACCTCATCTACTTTGCCTATATAGGCAAGGTTCCTCATTGTATTTACATGCTCTTCATATTATATGATAGATATCTTATTTATTTTATCCTTTCACTTGTGGAAGGTTATCAATTTGTGCTTTCTAGTCTTGGCATTCTCCAACATGGTATTAAAGTCATAAGAGCATGCTTCTTCCCACACCAAGGTGACTGCCACTCATAACCCTATTATTGGAGCGTCGTTGAGCCAAACAAACACCTCCATTGTATTCAAGGCTCAAGAAATTAAAAAATACCTTTTGTTTCATCAAATTCAATAACTTTCATTTTAATTTCTATACTTTATTATATCGTAAAAATCCGTATGATATCGTGTGTGTATATATATATCCGGCCAAAATCGCCTTCTGCCCATCTGCAATTTTGGTCAAAATTTGGCCTATTTGTAGCCATATTTTGGCCCATCTGGCCTATTTGGAGCATTTCGAGGATTTATTTGTGTAGGATTTCAAGAGATTCTTTGCTTGTTTTCTTGGGCCTAAATTGGCCTCATACATCCTGTCTTCTCTGCCTCTTTAGGGATTTTAACTGCATTGATGTTTTATAGTTTATCTTTAGATCGTGTTTTCCCTGTTGTTAACACAGGGCTTCAGGTCTGCGAGTTACTCTTAAGGCATCCTTGATGAAGGCACCACCATGCATATAGAGACAACGTAGTAAAGCCCGACCTCACCCTTGGAGTCAATCATTCCATACATATGCAGATACATCAAAGGTGTTGAAATTTGTTTCAAGGATTGAGGCATTGATATATCCTCACCACACGCGACCTCCATAGCTTTGCTCGCATCACACACGACCTCTTTCAATAGGTGCAACACTTCCTTAGATTTTGAGGTGCTTGGAGCCCACACACGGATCACCAATATTGCACCTATTTTTGCACCCCCTTCATCAATCTGGAGCAACACATAAGCGACTATTTTGAGGGTTTCATTCACCATGATACCAGTCACAAGGTATTTGACCTGTTTGAAATGCAGCATCATGGAGAATATTTAATTTCTTCCTTGACATCTGTAACGGCCTCATCATCCACACTAGCCCTCCCAATGACCCTTCCACTAGAGCACATGCAGACCAACGCTCATTGACGAAGCCTTGGTGCTACTATGTGTGGGAGGGAGACGTTTACAAAGAGGATTTGCACCTCTATATGGGTGTATTGAAGGAAGAGGTGTAGCTACTTCAATCTTTGGTTGTTAGTTTGATCCTCTTTGTTAAAGAGTTGTTTCATAATTTGTCAGTTCTACTCACTTGACACTTGGCAGGAGTCTCTTTGTAAGATAGGCATGTGAAGTTAATTGTAGCGGAGACATTGTATTTGATGCAACTCTTTCTCCCTTTGATATGCCACATTTGACATGGAGACCAAAGTCAAACTCCATCATACAATTTATCGCCACCACTCCTTAACCTTTTAACACTAACTTGGTCTATTAGTATTTTATGTGGTTTTGACATTTCATGCTGACCACTAGTGGTCAAGATTAAATGTCAATTGATTACAAAGTGTTTGTAAATGGGGGATTTTTTCTTTTTTTCATAACTTGTAAATGGGGAGTTAGTTTTTCAAGTGTGAATAGTCAATGGAAAGCTCTTTCAATGACAAACATTCAAAACGATTTGGATATTGTGTTGTTTATTGATATTTTTCTCTCTAAAGCCATCATTTCTAGAACATTTTGATGGAACATAACTTTCACTCCAATTATTAAAAAAAATTAACGCAAATAAGAATTTTGCAAGGAATTCAATTTTTTTTCGTTTTTTTATAAGATTTTGATAACCCATTATGTAAAAATCACCGTGCTTTAAAAATAGTCGATTTGACATCCAATCTTCACACAAGTTGTAATTCTCTTGCACATTGTTTTGGGGAGCTATGTTTCAACACAAATAATTCTTGGGAGTGTTCTCTAAATCAAGAGGGGCAATCTAGGTGTTTTTTTCTTATGAATTTGTTGGTTCATATGACCATGTCTCTCACATTAAATCCCTTTCATTTAAGTATTATTTGTAATCCTCCTAATACATGGAAAATCAAATGTGGATATTATGGGATGAAAAGACATACGATAGAAGATTTTCTTCAACATCAAAGTGATGAATGAAGCAACTTATTCTTGATCATGGTATTGTGTTACTTGATCTTCTCATTCTAGCACATGTAAAAATACCATCCAGTCTCTCACTAAGACATCTTGTGAGAAATCATCATTTAGGGATGAACAATGTAGTCACATGGATTGCATTGATGGCTTATCTCCCACATCACCTATTGCTACATTTGAATCCAATGTTGATATCTCCATAGCTTCTAGTAATTCTTTGCATCAAGACATTGCTATCGTTCCAAATCCACCAAATTGGGATGTATATCTAACAAAAAATCACATCTTTGTTTGTAGAATTTGACCTTGCAGATTTGGATGACACTATTGAGGACATTCATCTTCTCTATGATGTCAACTTCAATGAAGTTGCATCACCATTGTCATCTTTATATCTTTCTCTTTCCTTTCCTACATCAACTTCTATCATGACCAATTATGCAAATATTAATGAGTTGACCTATCCAACTTAGTCATAGTCATTTGTAGTATTATCATATTCACATTGGTTCAGTTATCACCATACATCCATGGTTCGTGTTATTGAATCTTATACGGTACATGATCCATCTTATCAACATTTTTCATAGTTTAACATTGGTTTGGAGATCATTGAGCATAATTTGAAGGCATCATTTTAGATCATATGCAAAATTCAAAGATGTTTATCCTACTTCCTGCTTTTTCCTCTCTAGAATGGGAAGTCATCTTGCACATACTTTTGGTGTTTCTTCCCAAGGGGATAAATTTTGTTAAGAAATCAAACAAATGTCTAAATGAATGCAATTAAGGATTTCAAAATCTAGAGATCTACAAGCAAACACCTGGACTGTAGACGTGCAAAGATATGGAAGTGTGCAAAATTTTGTTGATACAAGTGCAAAAGGACATAGGCATCCAGGGCGTTTGTGTCCTTGATAGGGTGTCTAAAAATTAAAAAACTGAATGGTTACTAGATTTTCTAAGTGTTCTATTTTTGTGTCCAAATAGGTCTGCAATTGAGTATTTTTATAAAATTTGCTTGATTTAAGATAGTGTGACTTAAATGCAAATATGTAAAAATGCTTGAACAACAAATGACAATTATGAATGCAATTTTCAATGTAGATATGGCCTAAAGGATTGAAATGAACCCTAAGGCAACCTATGATGCAATATGATATGCCATTTTTTGAATTTTTGTGACTTTTATGATACAAAAATGAAACCCTAAATGAGAAATGTAAGACAACACAATGCAAAACCTAGATCTAGGGTGAATTTTAGAACATATTTAATATTAATAGGTCAAGTTCACCAAAATGAACAAAGAAAAAAGGAACCCTAGACCTGTCTAATGTGTAAGCCTAGGATTCAAATTTTATTTGTATTACTTTTGATATTGGGATTTTTTTTTATTGTTTCATTAAGATGGAGATCAACAAGGCATTTAGATTGAATTTCAACCATGAAGGTGAGCCAATAAAACCTAGATTTGTATCTTATTAAGTCTTGGAATGGATGGGAATCAATTGAAATTGATTAACTTAATTAGACTGTATGACCTAATATGCAAAATGCAAGATACTGACAATTAGTAGACTAAAATAGAGAATTGCAGGAAAATCTAGGAAGGGCATAGTGTTGTGTACCTATCCAAAAAGTTTGGTTTTGATCACTGTAAGAGGATAGAGTCACCCAAGGGCATTTGAGTCCTTGTAGGGGTGTCCTGCTTTGTTTTTACAGTCCTTTGACGACAAATTTGAGACCTTTGTTTCCTCTTGCAAGGCTGTTAGATCATTGTCGGATAATTTTGTAGGTGAGTTTTCGTGAGTTGATAAGATTAGGGCTTCAAATGCAATAACAAACAATTTGTCTTTAAGCTTCTTTCAATCCTCTCTAAATTTGAAATCTTCACATTCACAAAGAGAATAAATGTTGTGCCATTTAAGGGCTTACCTTGGTCAAACCTCATGTTAGTGTTTCCACTTCCACAATGGCAATGTTAGTGATAAAAATGGATAAATGATGGGAATAAATGATGAATAAACAAAGTGCTGCAACTCACCACCCTTCAATGGCTTCCTTGAAGGACTGAAGTCATACACACCACCTCAAGGTCTTAGATCTTGTTTGCTTGATTGCTTGAATTGCTTGAATTGCTTGGAGACTTACAACAAGGGTTAGTCTTCACAAATAATGATAACATAAACACATATGAACTCACATAAGATTTGACATGATGTTAGGATCTTAAATTGCTGCAATAAAGCTCTAAAATGCTGCTCTTGACTTGATTGATAATGCTCTCAATGTTCACTTATTGCTAGATAATTTCTCTAATTTATCAAAAAATATATCCCAATAGCTGACATTTACAACTTGAATTTTGAATGTTAAAATGTTGACACCAACATATTCAAAATTGGTCTCCCAAAAAGTAGGGGGACCAATACACCCAAGGGTTTATGGGTCTTGGCCCTTTTTTCTAGGAGATTAAGTGTTAAGGGAAAAATATCAATTGGACACATTTGTTGAGTATGTGTAGGATCATGATGGGCCAAAAAGTGGCGATATGATGGGTATGTGTAGGGTATGTGGCTGACGACTTTTTTTTAACCCAAAATTGATGAAATGAAAAGGGTTTTTAAAGGATATTCTCAGCTTTCCACCAATATAAATTATTTTTTACTTTGAATTTAATAAATAATTATTATTCATTTTCTATTTGAATTACGACTAAAGTCCGATTGATAGGTGATTGAAAAACATCTATAGCTTTCAAACGATATCACATTTTTTGAATCGAAATATGTGTCACATTCTATCCTTCGCATGCTATAGGATTAAAAAAAATTCATGAAGTTTTGACCAAGTTAAGGTGGTTAGGCACGAGTTTTATATTTTTTAAAAGTTGCAATAAAAATTCATAATTAATTATTTACGTGGAAAAAATTACAAAAAATATGCATCACATCCGGACATGAGTCCTCTACTTATATATAAAATATTATAAAAAATATTATCATTTTATTGTGGTTAGGGTGGTCAGAAAAACACCTACTTATTTTTTCCCTAAAATTTAAGTACTGCATTGAAATTTCAAATTTTCACCAAATAGATTTTTTTTTTTCTGTTTTTAAATAAACCTAGTAGTTTAGAAACTACATTCAATTTTCTACAGATTCTATTCTTACATATTTTTGAAATAATATAGATAACTTATTCAAATTTTTACGTCAAGTTGCCTAACTCTAATTTTTTTTATTTTTTTGCCACTTAAGGGCCTGTTTTTTCCATGATGATCCTGCACATACCATGTTTAATACTTGCAATTTCTGGGAAAATGGTATAAGCCTAAGAATGCATAACTTAGGAACTTAGGTACTCAATTAGGCTCAATAATTTAGGGAAGACAAAACATAGTGTGAAACTATCAAGGGTGGCAATTTAGAACACTACAAGATCTTATCACTTCAAGCTTGTGTTTAAATAAATATCTCGGCAATTATATTTAATCTCATATTAAAATTGGAAAGTGTTCTTTTCCAAAGGTGATGAAAAATTACGATACCTCTACTTGCAATCATGCTACAAGGATGTTGCTTCTAAATGTGGGCATTATTATTATATGGAATTAAGATTAAGTCATTGTGCCTCCTCTCTCAACATTTTTTTCTTCATTTTGTTTTCAAGTCATGATTTTTTTTGTCCGTGTTACAAGATACCATGGGTGAACAAATGCTTCATGTTGAGTTGAAGTCTTGTTCTTCATTGATTTTTTTTAAGCTCTATCCCATTTTGAATGAGGGTTAACACCTTATTTTAGTGCTATACATGACCATGATGAATCTTGTAGTTTGGTTATCATTGATGTCAAAAGAGAGGTTTTGATGTCAAAAGAGAGTTGCAGTCTAGTTGTTTGGTTGCCAAAAACTTTGAGAAATGCTTTGCATTTCTCTGCTGGTGATGCTTTGCTTATGCGGTTTGGAAGATAGCTTCATGATGTTTCAGGGCATTTGTGATCCAAGTTTTAGTTTATTTGGGTTATGGGAAGATATTTTTGTGAGTGATAGTTTTAAGATTTGATCCTCTATTGGTGTTTTCAAAAGTGAAACATTTGTCTTTGCATTCCTTCGCATTTGTAGATATGGTTGTGTGGATTAGAAGACAAGTTCAGTGAGTTGTGAAGGTGCTATATCCAAAGTTTCATGTCATTATTCCTTCCATAGAGAAAATTAGAAGTGACAGTGTGTACGACTATGTTGTTCGGTGACCAGTTTCATTGTCTGTTGGCTTGCGCCAACTTGTTGCTACATGAAGTTGTGAAAAGGATGTATGAGAATGTTCTTGAATATCATGTGATATTTTTTGTTGCTCCACAAGGTGTTTTCTATTTTCTTCAGAACAGGTTATGGTTTGAAATGGATGTTCTATTGGGTTATTCTTTTTCTTGGCCGACTAGGGGATGTTGAGACTGTGTGCCACAAGCTCAAGTGTGTGCATATTTTAAGGATTATTTGAAGGTGTTGTATGAGTCATGTTGAATCATCTGGGAGAAGTGCAAGTAATGCTTTATCATTCATGTGTACCGCCAATGTTGTGAAGGTCAACATACTTCAAGTGTCACACGTTCTTGCTTAAGGCCGACCTATTTTGAATTTGTGAATCATGTAGATGATGTTCATTGAAGACCGAAGGTGTGAAGATTATTTGGAACCAGGAAAAGCATGTGTTGGAGTCCGCAAGGTGTGTTCCTCTTCCTGGTGTTGCTTGCAGTCTTTTGGGTCTTGTCTTCTACACATTTCATATTGTGTGTTTGATATTTCGTTGACTTGCAAATGTAATATTTTCTATTGTAGGCCAACATGTGAATTATAATCAATGTAATATCATGTATAAATTGTAAACCTAGTTGATCTAGCTTGGTGTATGTGCAACATGATGAAAATTGCATAAGTGAATGAAAGAGAAAACGAAGAAGTGTAAGTTCTTGTCCGATTTCATCTTGAACACATTTTTGTGACATAAGGGAGGTGAAAAAGGTTCCTAATTGTTTGTTGGAGGCAGTGAGCCAAAGGCGAAAATTCTTGAAGGTTAAAAGCAATTAGCCAGTAAGCTATAGAGAACACATTTGAAGATATTTACAGAAGTGACAAAGTAGAATTGAAATCATCAACAAGAGAAGGGAAAAAGAAGAATTGCAATCATCAAAAATGATTGAGCCTAATTTTCAATTTTAGACAGTGGAAGGATTGCTATTCTGTAATCATTCTTGAGTTTTTTCTCAGATCAGGGAGTTGTAGTTTCCTTGGGTTGTAGCCCTAAAAAAATTTTTTTAGGGAGTTGTAGCTTCCTTGGGAGTGACCCTAAAACCTCTTTTCAGGGAGTAGTAGCTTCCTTGGGTTGTAGTCCTAAAACAAAGTTGTAATTGTTATTCATTTGTGAGGTTGGATTAGGAAAACAATTCCTAGCATCATTTATTACAGTGACTTTTCCCCTTTGGGGTTTTCCATGTACATGTAGTGTTATGTTGTGTTGTACATTATTTTTATCTTTCATGTTCTTTCTTATGTAGTAGAGTTTGAAGTTTATTTTTTTCGAAAGTTTTGAGATCTGATAGAATACTGATTCACCCCCTCTTAGTATTTTGGTGTATGTTCAACAATTGGTATCAAAGCGCAGTTCCTTAGAAGAAGTCTAACAACTTGAGTGAGATATAGGATGGCACAAGAAGGGTCTCACAAGGCACCTAGGTTTGATGGAACACATTTTTCTTTTTGGTGATTCAAAATGGAATCCTATCTATCCTCTTTAGGGTTTAGTTTTTGGAAATCAATCAAGGATGGTTATATTGTTCCTGCTACTCCTCCAACTGATCCAATATAGATTAGGGCCTATGGGAACAATGGAAAAGATAAGAATGCTATCTTTCTCGTGGGCTAGTTGATTCTAATCTTGTAAAAGTAATACACTACAAGATAACAAAGGAGGTCTAGGAAAAAAATAGTCACATATATGAAGGAGACATCAAAGTAAAACAAGACAAGTTGCACATCTACAGAGGAAAGTTTGAGAACCTAAAAATGTCAAAGGATAAATATATTGTAGAATATACGCTTTGGGTTGATGAAGTGGTCAATGTAATCAAAGGACTTGGTGAAGAACTTGAAGAATCAGTGGTGGTAAAAATGAACTGAGATCTCTTCCTAAAGCTTATAGTCCTAAATTATCTTTTATTGAGGAAGCTAAAGATTTAGATAAATTGTCAATGGATTAATTATATACTGCCCTCACTACATTTGAAATGAGAGAGTTTGAAAAAGAAGATCCAAAGAAGGAAGAAACTTTCAAATATTGTAAGAAAGAAATGTATGAAGCATTTGATCCAGATAGTGACACTGATGAAGAAGAAGCAAAATTTGTAAGAAAGTTGAAGAGGGGTACCAACAAGTACAAAGGTAAGCTACCTCTCAAATGTTTTAAGTGTGGAGAAGTTGGTCATTTTTCTTCTAAATGTCCCTTAAAAAAATTTGAAAAGAGAAAAAAGATCCTAGAAGAAATAAGTTCAAGAAGAGTCTCCACTCCAAGGAAGATTCCTACTCTTCAAAGGATGATGATTCTAGTGGTCCGGATAATGAGGATGAAGTCTTGTTTTTGGATGCTAAGAAGATTGAAGATGAAGCTAAAGATTCAAGTGTTGTATGTACTTATTTTCATGAAAAATATGATGCAAACTCATGGGTGATTGACAGTGGTTGTTCTAACCACATGACAAGAGATAGAAGCAAGTTTATCAAGCTTGTGAAGTGGAATGGAGGCATACTAAAGCTTGGAGATGATACTTTAGTATAGATGTATGGAAAAGACACAATAAGTATTGATGGAAAACATAAGAAAAATAATGTTCTTTATGTTAAAGGTCTCAGGTACAATCTTCTTAGTGTAAGTCAAATGTGCAAAAATGGATACAATCTTATATTCAATGATAGAGGATGTGAAATCAGAAAGGATAGTCTAAAATATTGGTTGCAAAAGGATCTAGGACAAGAGGTGACATATACAGTCTAAGGGATGTCAATGGAGAACTTGTCTTCTGGGACAAACAAGTGAATGTTAGATTTGGCACAGGAGAATGGGACACATTAACTTTGACAATCTTGTGAAGGTCAGCTCATTACATGTGGTAAGAGATATTCCCAAGATAATCAATCCTACAAGTACTATGTGCAAGGAATGTCAGATTGGAAAAAAAAACAAGGATATGTTTCAAGTCTAAAGAGTATTCTTCCTCTAGACCATTGGAGCTGGTACATATTGATTTGTGCGGACCTACTAGAATAAAAAGTTTGAAAGGAGAAAGGTATTTCATGCTTTATTGATGATTTATCTAGGATGACATGGGTTACATTCTTGAAAGATAAATATAATGCTTTTAATAGTTACAAGATTTTCAAATCAATGGTTGAGAATGAAATGAATGCTAAAATAAAATGCTTGAGGAATGATAGAGTAGGTGAGTTCACTTCAAATGAGTTCAATGATTTTTGTGAAAAACATGGAATAAAGAAGCATCTATCTGCTGCTAGAAATCCTCAACAAAATCGGGTAGTGGAAAGGAAAAATAGGGTTCAAGAGATGGCAAGGACCATGTTGATGGAAGCAAGTATGTCTGATGTTTATTGGAGAGAAGTAGTTCATATTGTAGTTTATATGTTTAATAAAGGATTGTTAAGGTTGAAAAACACTAAGACCCCATATGAGTTATGGTATGGAAGACCTACAAATGTTAGGTATTTTAGAGTCTTTGGAAGAAATGGTTACATTAGAAGAGATGAAGATACATTGGGGAATTTTTATTCAAGAGTTGATGAAGGTATCTTTTTGGGTTATTCATATCAAAGTAAATCATACGTGTGTTACAACAAAAGATTGGGAAGAATAGTTGAAAGTATAAATGTCAAGGTTGATGAAGATCTGCATTAGACTATGTATGAAATTGAGGACTATGCATTTGATGCACCTCCCTACCCAAAAGAAGAAGAAGAAGAAGAAGAAGCTGAAGAGAAAGAAGAAACAATAGAAAAGCATTGTAAGACTCCTACCAAATATGTTCAAAGGAATCATTCATAAGATTAGATTGTTGAACATAAGAATGGAGTGTTGACCAGAAGAAGGCTTGTAAAGAAAAATGAACAAGTAAACTTTATTTGTTATCAAACGTAGAACCAAAAAAAAAATTTGATGCTAAAAAGGATGAAGGATGGATACAAGCATGTAAGAAGAATTGAATCAGATTAAGAAGAATTAGACTTGGGAATTGGTTCCAAGGCCTGTAAACAAAAATGTGATAGGCACAAAGTGGGTATTCAGGAATAAGTTAAATGAAGAAGGTGAAGTTGTAAGAAACAAGGAAAGGTTGGTTTACAAAGGTTATTCACAAGTAGAAGGAATTGATTTGAGGAGAGTTTTACTCTGGTAGCAAGAATGGAAGCAATAAAAATGTTTCTTGCTTTTTCTACCCACAAGGACTTTAAGGTATATCGGATGGATGTCAAATCAACCTTACTAAATGGAGATTTGGAAGAAGTCTACATAGAACAACTTGATGGATTTCAGTTATCAAAAGAACCAAACATGGTGTGCAGACTCACAAAGGTATTGCATGGTCTCAAGCAAGCTCCTATGTCTTGGTATGCAAGGCTGGATAAGTACTTGATTAAGCAAGGTTTCAAGAAAGGTACCACAAATAGTAATCTTAACTTCAAGATTGATGATGAAAGAATTTTGATAGTTGTATATGTTGATGATATAATATTTGGTGGAAATGATGCTCGATGTGCAAGAAGTTTGCTGAAGAAATACATAAGGAATTTGAAATGTTTATGATTGGTGAGTTATCCTTCTTTTTAGGTCTTCAAATTGCTCAACTAGATGATGGTATCTTTATTTCTCAAGAAAAGTATGTCAAGGAGATGTTGAAGAAGTTAATTATGGAATATTACAAACCTAGCTATGAGTACTCCTATGGTAATTGGTTTTCATTTGAGAAAATATGATGAGTCTCCCCTAACTGATCAAACTCTATATAGATCTATGATTGGAACTTTGTTGTACTTGACTACTTCAAGATCTGATATTATGCATAAGTATGTTTGGTTGCAAGATTTCAAGCTAATATTAAAGAAACTCACACATGAAGGCAGTCAAGAGAATCTTCAGATACTTGAAGAGCACTTCAAATTATGGTTTATGGTATTCAAAAGGTAATGACTTTGATTTGGGTGCATATATTGATGTTGATTGGGTTGGTTATGTTGATGATAGAATGAGTACCAATGGCGGTGCTTTATTTTTAGAAAGCAAAATGGTGTCATGACATAATACGAAGCAATATTTAGTATCTTTGTCAACAACATAAGTAGAGTATATTGTTGAAACATCTTGTTGTACTCAAGTATTATGAATGAAGCAAAAATTGAAGGATATACACGTAAAGTATGATGAGCCTATTCCTATTTTGTGTGATAACACAAGTGATATCAATATTTCCAAGAATCCAGTGATGCATTATGGAACCAAGAACATATCAATTAGGTATCACTTTTTGAGAGAGAAGGTTGCAGATAAAGAAGTCAAGTTGGAGTATGTATCTACAAAGGATCAGGTTGTAGAAATTTTCACAAAGGAACTTGCAAAGGATACATTTGAATATCTTAGCCAGAAGTTAGGGCAATTTCCCCTCCTTTTTCTTGTTAGATTCATAGTTGGTGCATCTATCTAGGGGGAGTAATTCAATCCATATCCTTATTCCTGGAATGATGGTGGCTACCTCTTAGGGGGAGTAGGTAATTGTTGTTGCTAACAGTGGGATCCTACATAAGTTTTCTTCAGGAGAGAATGAACATCAAAAGGGAGAGAATTTGAAGAGGAAAAAATGTGCTTGAAAAGGGGGAGAGAAATTCCATTTTCCCTTTTTCTTTGATGTCAAAGGGGGAGAGAGATTGTGCACCAAAGTGGTGTGAGGACAGTTTTTCCATCAATGAAAAAGGGGGGATTGTTACAGTTTGGTTGTCATTAATGTCAAAAGAGCGTTGCTGATGTCAAAAGAGAGTTGCAGTTTGGCTATTTGGTTGCCAGAGTCTCTGAAAAATGATCTGTATTTCTTCATTGGTGATGCTTTGATCATGTAGTTTGGAAGATAGCTTCATGATGTGTCAGGGCATGTGTGATCCAATTTTTAGTTCATTTTGGTTCTAAGAAAATGTTTTTGTAGTGAAAGTTTGAAGACTTTGTTGATCCCGTGTTAGTGTTTTCGAAGGTGAAAATTTTGACTCTACATTCCTCTATGTTTGCAGATATAGTTGTACGGATCAGAAGATAAGTTTAGTGAGTTGTGAAGCTATTATATCCAAATTTTCATGTCATTATTCCTTCAGCAGAGAAAGTTAGAAGTGACAGTGTGTAGGATTGTGTTGTTCGGTGACTAGTTTCATTGTCTATTGGCTTGCACCAACTTGCTACTACATGAAGTTGTGAAAGGGATGTATGAGAATGTTCCTAAATATGATGTGATGTCTTATGTTGCTCCATAAGGTGTTTTTTTCTTTCTTTGAAATAAGTTGTGGTCCTGAATGGACGTTACGTTGGGTTATGGTTTTTCTTGGCTAACAAAGGGATGTTGAGAGAGTGCACTACAAGCTCAAGTGTGTGCAAAGTTCAAGGATTTTTTGAACATGTTGTATGGGTCATGCCAACTCATCTAGGAGAAGCGCAAGTAATGCTTTATCATTCATGTGTACAACCAATATTGTAAAGGCCGACATACTTCAAGTGTCATGTGTTCTTGCTTAAGGCGAACCTATTTTGAATTTGTGAAGCATGCAGATGATTTTTATTGAAGGCTGAAGGTGTGAAGATTGTTTGGGACCATGTTAACTATGTTTTGGAATCCACAAGGTGTGTTCCTCTTCTTGGTGTTGCGTGTAGTATTTTGGGTCTTGCCTTCTACACATTTCATATTGTGTGTTTGATCTTTTGCTGACTTGCAAATGTAATAATTTTTGTTGTAGGTCAACATGTGAATTGTAATCCATGTAATATCATGTATAAATTTTAAACCTAGTTGATTTAGGTTGGTGTGTGTGTGTGACATGATGAGAATTGCATAAGTGACTGAAAGAGAAAAAGTAGAAGTGTAAATTATTGTTCGGTTTCATTTTGAACACATTTTTGTGACATAAGTGAAATGAAGAAGGTGTCTAATTGTTTGTTGGAGGCAGTGATCCAAAGGTAAAATTTCTTGAAGGCTGAAAGTAGTGAGCTAGTAAGTTGCAAAGAATAAATTTGAAGATATTTGCAGAAGTGACAAAGTAGAATTGCAATCATGAAAAAGAGAAGGGAAAAACAAAATTGCAATCATCAAAAGGATTGAGCTTAATTGTCAGTTTTAGACAGTGGAAGGACTATCATTCTATAATCATTCATGGGTTTGTTCTTAGATCAGGGAGTTTTAGCTTCCTTGGGTTAAAGTCCTAAAACAAAGTTTGCAGATAGTTGTAGCTTCCTTGGGAGTGACCCTAAAATCTCTTTTCCAGGAGTAGTAGGTTCCTTGGGTTGTAGCCCTAAAATAAAGTTGTAATTGTTATTCATTTGTGAGGTTGGATTAGGATAGTATCTCCTAGCAACATTTCTCACCATGGTTTTTCCCCTCTGGAGTTTTCTACGTACATCTAGTGTTGTGTTGTATTGTGCATTGTTTCTATATTTCATGTTCTTGCTTATGCGTTAGAGTTTGAAGTTTCTATTGTTATGAATGTTTTGAGATATGATAGAATACTGATTCACCCCCCTCTTAGTATTTTGATGTATGTTCAATAATTTTTATTAGAGTCTAGTTCCTTAGAAGAATTCTAACAACTTGAGGAAGATCTAGGATGGCACAAGAAGGGTCTCACAAGGTTCCTAGGTTTAATGGAACACATTTTTCTTTCTAGTGATTCAGGATGAAATCCTATCTGTCCTCTTTAGGGTTTAGTTTTTGGAAATTAGTCAAGGATGGTTATATCATTCCTGCTAGTCCTTCAACTGATCCAATAGAGATTAGGGCCTATGAGAACAATGGAAAAGCTAAGAATTCTATCTTGCTTGTGGGATAACTAATTTTGATCTCATAAAAGTAATGCACTACAAGAAAATAAAGGAGGTTTGGGAAAAAATCAATGGCATCTACAAAGGAGAAATCAAAGTAAATTAAGCCAAGTTTTAGATCTACAAAGGAAATTTTGAGAACTTGAAAATGTCAGAGGATGAAGATATTGTAGGATATTTTCTCTAGGTTGATGAAGTGGTCAATGCAATCAGAGGACTTGGTGAAGAACTTGAAGAATCAGTGGTGGTCAAAAAGGTATTGAGATCTCTTCCTAAAGCTTATAGTCCTAAAGTATCTTCTATTGAGGAAGTTAGAGATTTAGATAAATTATCAATGGATCAATTATATGGTGCCCTCATTGCATTAGAAATGAGAGAGTTTGACAAAGAAGATCCAAATAAGGAAGCAACTTTCAAATCTTGTAAGAAGGAAATATATGAAGCATCTTATTGGGATAGTGACATTGATGAAGAGGAAGCAAAATTTGTAAGAAATTTGAAGAGGGGTATCAATAATTACAAAGGTAAGCTACCTTTCAAATGTTTTAAGTGTAGAGAATTTGGTAATTTTTCTTCTAAATATCCCTTAAAAGATTCTAAAAAGAGAAACAAAGAGCCTAGAAGAAATAACTTTGAGAAGAGTCTCTACTCCAAGGAAGATTCCTACTCTTCAAAGGATGATGATTCTAGTGTTTCAGACAATGAGGTTGAAGTCTTATTTTTGGTTGCTAAGAAGACTTAAGATGAAGCTAAATATTTAAGTGTTGTGTGTACTGCTTTTCATGCAAAAGATGAGGAAAATTCATGGGTGATTGATAGTGGTTGTTCTAACCACATGACGAGAGATAGTTAAGAAATTTTATCAAGCTTGTGAAGTGGACTGGAGGTATAGTAAATCTTGGAGATGATACTTTAGTACATATCTATAGAAAATGCACAATAAGTAGATGGAAAGCACAAGACATAAGATGTTCTTTATGTTAAAAGTCTCAAGCACAATCTTCTTAGTGTGAGTTAGATGTGTAGAAATAGATACAATCTTATTTTTCAATGAAAGAGGTTGTGAAAGCATAAGAGGAAAGTCTAAAAAATTGGTTGTAAAAGGATCTACGATAAGTGGTGGCATATACAGTCTAAGGGATGTCAATGGGAGAACTTTTCTTTTGGGACAAGCAAGTGAATGTTGGCTTTGGCATATTAGGAGAATAAGACACATTAACATTTTCAATATTGTTAAGGTCAACTCATTACATGCATTAAGAGACATGCCCTTGAGATAATCAAGCTTGCAAGTATTATGTGCAAGGAATGTCAGATTGTAAAACAAACAAGGATAAGTTTCAAGTCTAAAGAGTAATAAAAAAATATGAAAAAATATCCATGCACTAGATATTGATGTTACAAATCTAAATTTTAAAAATTATAGTTTTATCCTTTCAATAAAAAAGTTATGGGTGATGACATAAACATCACTGTTCTAAAATGTTGTTTACTGTACAAATAAATTATTAAAAGTTAAGGAAAAAAATCACAGTTTATTTCTATTTTCTTTTAATATATATATTTAGAATCTACACAAAAATCCTCACAAATAACTAGTCTACATCATCTCCAAATTTTTAATGGTTTGGTTGCTATAGGTTTCATAAAGTGAAAATTTGGTAAAAAATGTTGATGTCAATGTCCTACTTTGGCCAAAAAGTGGGACACAATATTGTGGGCTAACCTTGAGGTGGAGAAAAATGATACTATTTAAGATAATAATTACTCTAGAAAGGTTCAGGAAATGAGTGATCAAGATAAGCATGTTGAAGTCAAGGATGACCCCCTAGAGACTTACTATGCTTACCCCCTTGGAGGCTTACTATGTTGATATTTTTGATTTGTAGACTAGGGTGAGTAATCTTGAGAAGATACATGAAAATTTTGTTGACTATCAAAGTTGTAAGGATAAATTGGACAATATGTATGAAACCATGAAAACTCTACCAACACAGACTAGTCATAGTAGAGAAAACTATGAATGATCTCATCAAAATTATTGGTGGAATCATGAAAATATATATCTTTGGAGTGGTCATTGTCCAGTCTAAAATCAGTAGAAGGAATAAGAAGTAGAACAAGGAGGATGATTTGTAGGGAACTAAGAAGTTTAACAATAAGGAGGAGTTGACTCTAGGAGATGCTAGTTGGGATGGACTAGAGCTCCTTATACTAGTTCTTCTTCAATGTGATTTTTTTGGCTTCTTTTTTTTTCGACTTTCTCTATTATTTCAATGTTTGGTTTGGCCTAGTGGCCAAACTTTAGACTTATTTGATGTTTAATCTATAACTTTATTTATAGTGGATCTCTATTTTTTGTAAGGGTTTAGGGCTTTTCCCTTGCTTATATAATATAAAACAAGGATAGCTATAAGAAAAAATTGAAAGATGGCGGAGCCACAATGTTTAAGGGGTAGTTATGTCAACAATTCTAGAAAAAAAGTCATTACATGAGAAAAGGACACTACCACATTTTTGGAGTTGATAATGTGGTTTAGTAATCAATAGCATTACTTATGTGGTTAGGTTTGTAATTCCATTTTTAGCAACCTAACAAACACATGTCCATGTTTGAACACTAGGGAAGCATGTAAGGTCACTAGTGCAATTTATTAGGTTTCAAGTGTGACTTCTAGATTGGAAACATTTGTTGTAATATCTAAAATTCTATAAATAGTTTTGAGAGCTTTCTCTAGTCTTCAATTACTTGCCTTTATTAGCCTTCAAAAGAAGGGTATCTTTTAACCTTTCTTCTTTCATTTACAAATCATAATTCCTTTTCCAATTCTAATATAACTATTTTAAAACTTTATTATTATTATTTTATGCACTTTTTAAAGTCATAATAAATAAATATAAATATCTCAACAATTATACATAATAAATAAATAAACAAATTTTATTTTACTGAAATAATTTTTGGCTTCTTAAAAAATTATCTTCCACACCCATAATCTTATGAAAAGTAAATGGAAATTTGTAAGAAAGATAAGTGAAGACAACTAAGAGCTACAAAATAATGAACAAATAAATATACAACTAAAATCAAATTATAGAAGATATATTAAACATAACCCTATATTCAAAGGAATACCAAGCATAGGTGCAAAACTGAAGTAGCTGGTTAAAGGTGTGGTTATGTGTGTTTTACATTTAGCCGATAGGCTATATTGTGTGGGCTGCCCACCAGAATTCAGAATTCTCAGTCCTGAAAAGAACTTCCAAGCAGTTCAAATAGTCCTCGCCTCATAGATTTTGACTTGCATTTAATCAGAGGAAATCAAATCAAATGAAATCGGATTCAAATCAGATGAAATCATATCAGAAGAAGAAATCAAATCGGATCGAGCAACTATTGGGAGATTGGCTTTGGTTCGTCAAATTTTAAAGAAATTTCTACTTTGGTAGGGTTCCGTAATATTTTTCCTACAGACTCTGCCCATTTTTTCTCATCAATGTAATTGATAGAATGAGATAATTTGTGCAGAATCTTGAAGTCACTTGTCATGGTTTTAGTGAGTGTTTAGCTCTCCCTTCCCCTCAAAGATAGTTGAAATTAGTTGTTTTTGGCTTCGTTGTTGGGTCAACACCAATTTATCTATTGCTTTGTATGTGGCTCTTGCCTTTGCATCTGGAATTAAACTCGCTTGGCTCTAGAGTGGACTCTATATTTGCACCCGGAATATCTCAAGATCAAGACTTGGAGCCAGAATAAAGTAAGTTCGAAAGGCGGGATCAGGAATATAGTTTTAGTATTTTCCTTGAATCGATTAATGATCCAAAGGAAGATCCTGTGAGAGGGGCACTTGACTGTATTTCTGATCCAAAACTGGTGAAGGAAGGTTGATTTGGCCGAGTGGACCAATCGATTCACCAGTAATTATTGATAGAACCTGAAATGGGGGAAACACCTGATAGATGAGGACTAGAGATCATGAGATCAATGACTCCTCCAGAATGACTGGAAATTCCTTGGCGGGTGCATATGAGTATATTTCAAATTCAAGGCAATAAATTTATATGAAATCAAGGAGAAACCCATCCTGGAAGTCACAAACATGGAGAGATTTACCATCATTGACAATTTCAAATTACTCTTGAATTTATAAATTTTCTCTCAATTTAGCCATCTTATGTACTTTTTGTTAAAAATACAACTTTATTTAGTTACCAAGTGTCATGTTTCATGTAAGAGACACACCTATCCATACATGTACTTAAGGATATTTGGATCCATATTTTTTATAATAGAAAATACAATATCAATTTATGCACTCCAATTTTCTATATGGTATGAGAGCAATTCAAAATTTTGTGTCTGTGTGAATAGTTTAAATATATGATGGTTGTGTATATTCATGGTGTGCATGAGAAATGACATATGACTTAAAAAGTATCACTTCTAATAAAATGAAGTTGACAGTTATAATAAGCATAAGCCATTGTTGAGATCGCCGTTATACCAAAGAATAAGGAAGTTATTTTAAGTTTAAAGCCCCACCCGAGTAAATAAAATCACCCAAATAAGAAGGAATCAGGAATAGCAAAGTAGATTTAACACTAATATCCCAGCCGTAGTATGAAGACAAAAGGAGCCGAGAAGAGAGATCACAAATTATAAAGGGAGGCCACACCATATAGAGAAAAGGATTCACTAGAATTGGAGAAAATTATCCACTGAATTCAAAAGTTTGCATTTACGATAAAGATGAATATATTTGTGAGAACACTATATAGCAATTAACGAAGCTAACAAATTTGGAAGAAAATTCAAAAGAGGTTGTTACATTTGAATAGTCAGTCACCCTAAAGGAATCATAGGGCCTAGCTTAAATTGTAGTTTTAGGAAACCGTGGCATGGGGACTTGAACAAAGGGTGATATCAAAGTCTTCTGGTGAACTGGCTTCCACAAAGAAATAACTACCACTAAGGAAAGGACAAGTTGTTTTAGAGAAATAAAGAAGATAAATCCATAAAAGGGAATGAAAAAATAGAAGAGTTCTCCCAACTACTAATCACAAGTGTAGTGAGGAGTTCAAATTGGAAGATTATGTGAGGGCTGATTGTTTGAGAGTTCTAGAAGATTGTCATTTGCAAATTTTGAAGAGGAGTTCATAGTTGAAGATTGGAACAATAGCATCTTGTGAAGTGGTTGATCATAGGACAAGGAAATTCCTAGGCTTTGAAGAGCCCAATAGTAAACTCTAGTTTTTTTTCTTTGTGAAGTTTGCCCAATCAAAAGGTGGTCATTGCTAAAGAGGATCAAAGTTCTTTCATTCAAATATTTGCCCAATTTTGAAGGGTTTTTTGGTCAAATAAGTTGTAGGCCATTGAAAAGGTCGAGTAAGAAAGATCTATTGTCAAGGAAAATGGAACTGCCTTGCAAGGAGGAATCAATTTTGAAGCTAAAAAACTAGTCATTGCTCTATCAAAGTGGAAATCAAAGAGACAATATTAGAAGATTGTTTCTATCAAAATCAAAGTGATCATAGGTCTGAAGCCATAGTCAATAGACTTTTAAAGGGAATTAAAGGATTTTTGTGAATTCATAGAAATATGTTACAACTATCAAAGAAGAGTATAAAATTGATTGAACAAAAGAAATCGTTACCATTTTAGTCATCTTGAACATTATTCACAACAACCAAGATGGAAAAGAAATTGCAAGATGATCATGAAAGAGACTTGAAGATAAAAATATCACAATGTAGAAAGATAATTAAAAGTGTTTGCAACATTTTATCAAGCTTTAATTTTTTGTTAAAGATTGTTGAAGACACAAATTTAGTGGTAGATCACTTCAAATATTGAAAGAGAGAAGGTGTGTGGAACCACTCAAATCAATTATCATCAAGTATTACATAAGTGTTTCTTTGTGGTTAAATTATAACTATATAAGGAAATTACTTTCCAATGGGAAAGGTTGGTAAAAGAGAAATGAAAGAAAATAAAAACTTAATATGTATGAAAAATACTTTGGAAGAAGAAATTGAGAAAATCGGAAATAAAAATGAAGATTTAGAAGTGGAAAATAGGTCACAAAAAGAAGATATATCATAATTGAGAGAAAAAAATCTTTTGTTCATTGAATTACTTGAAGCTTACGTAAAGGAAAACTAGAGTTTAAAGTTTGAAGCTTATGTAAAAGAAAACCAGAGTTTAAAGTCTAAACCTACACTATGTAATGTGTCATTTGATGCAAGTGATTTTTTTTATTCATTAGATGAATTGTTGAGGATAATATTATTGAATCTACAAATCTTGCTAGTTGTGAGGATAATGAGATATCATGTTCTTCAAAGAATGTTGGATTTAAGAAAATGAAAAGAATGAGATACAAAGGAAAAGGTTTGGGTAAATATGGACAAGGAATTATAGAGCGCATTGAGCCAATAGTAAGGCCAAAGAATGAAGGTCGTGGATATGCTAGTAGAAATAAAATGATAATATAGATGTTACAAGTTCAAACAACTTATTCGAGATATACAATGCATACAATGTTCTAATTGTCATAGGCATGGAAAGGGTGCAAAAACATGGGGGGCCAAAAATGGGTCTTAAGTGGCCAATTTTTTTTTGAAATCAGGAAATACCAACCTTGGACGTGAAATTGAGGATAGTTACACTCAAAATTTTGAGATGTAATAAAAACAAGGATTGTAGTGCTCCGAGTCTACTTTCTAAACTACTAATTTTCTACTGAAAATGGTAGAGATTAAGCATTTAAAAGAGGGGGCCACAAAAAATGGTGATGTTTTTGTCAAAAAAATATAACATTGCAACTTTTGTGGCTCCCTCAAAAGGTTAACTTTTTTTTAGTATTTTTAAAATCACTTCAATGATACATTAGCTAATAGTATGTAGTTTATGATTGATTTTTTACTAATTTTCAAAGTGGACACTTTCTGAAAAATAGAATTTTGGTTGTGCTACCCCTATAAATTTTGAAAACTTATTGAAAATCATTTTTTTCATAGGTGTAGAATGGATTCTAGTTTCTAAAAATGTAATTTATTTGAAATTTTGATGAATGGTTAATTTATAATGAAAAAACACCAAACACTATTTTTTGCCAAAAAATAGACACAAACAAAAGAAATTATGGATCAAAGGCTTAACATTGTCAAAATGTGAAAAAAATTACATCGTTAGATAGCTAAGAGAGAGCCTAACATTACCCAGGTGTTCGATTTGTTCAACCTTGAAACATGTGCAAACCTGATACTAGCACGGACACGATTATGTGAAATATTGTAGAATGTGCAAAAACACGTCTTTGGACGTTGGGAAGGCATTCCAAGCCTTTGGGTTGGTATTCCAAAGCAAATACCAAGCCTAAGGCTTGGGGATTCCCAAAGCAAGAAATAATGCGATCACATTATAATGTGCTCACGTTATTTCATAGTTTTGACATGTTTTTGTGTTTGTGCCCAAGACTTGCCTAGCAAGACATAATGTGAGCGCATTATAACACACTCACATTGTGTCTTTCTTTGTGTTAAATGCTAGTCTATTAAATGTATGTATATATTTGTATGTTTGTATGTATGTATGCTTCTATGACATGTATGTATGTATGTATGCTTGTATGACATGTATGTATGTATGTATGCATGCATGCATGCTTGCATGTATGTATGTATGTATGTATGTATGATTGTATGTACATATGTATGTATGCTTGTATGTATGTAAGATTGTATGTATGTATGTCTTAGAGGAGGATAGATT
>VDFB02047230.1:90920660-90949646 GCA_007258455.2 Sequoia sempervirens
AGAGGGTAGAGGGTAGAGGGTTTAAGGGTTGGGGGTTGAGGGTTTAAGGTTGAGGGTAGAGGGTTGAGGGTCCAATGTATAGGTAGAGGGTATAGTGGTTGAGGGTTTAAGGGTTGAGGGATTAGGGTAGAGAGGGAGGGAGGGAGGGATGGAGAAGTGAGATAGATCCAACTTATCAGCACAAGTGAATTTAAGTAATTTTAACTAAAAAATAATTTTGGTTAAACATATGATCTTGTAAGATTCATTATAGCTAGGTTATATATATCCACAACTTTTCCAATTAAAATTGTTGGATAAATACATATTTAGCACCACTTTGAGTCTAATTTACCAAAAAAATATAATTATTCAAAAAACTTGATGTTTCAACAACTTCTACTCGTGTAAAAAAAAATTATTTTTAAATATAAAAAATACCCTTTTGTAGATCCATAAGTTTAGTTTATATATATATATATATATATATATATATTAATAGTTTAATTATTATTTATATTTTCCTTTTTTTTTTTACTAAATGTAGGTTATCAGCACAAAACATTAGGTTAATTACCATGTCAAGGAAAACTAGTAAAACTTATTTTAAAAAAATGAAAAAAATATTATGCCCTAGATATAAGAATCTATATCAAGATGGTATAATATTTTTTCTATTTTAGATGAATAATTAATATGAAAGTTGACGTTGATTGGAAACAACTAATTTTTAATACACGCACATTTTAATATTTATTTAAAAATATATATTTATCAAAATTGGAAAAAAAATATCCATGCACTAAAGTTTCAAGTTATAAATACATACAAAAAAATTGAAGGAAAATAAATAAAATTTACTATATAAAGATTGATTTCTCATGTAACTTCATTTTTTAGCATTTTATCAACAACTAAATTATAGTATTATTTTATAAAAAACCATATTCAAATAATGTTTTAACTTTTTCAAAAAAATACAAACATAAAATATTTTATAGTTTACATCATTTCAAAATTCAAAACATATATATCACTTTTTAGTGATTCAAGTTTAAAAGTTGGATTAGTGTTGGCCATTTCCTTTATAAAAGTGTGACATAGCTTTGTAATTTTACCCAAGGATCAACATGATTGAACAAGGATTAATACTCGAAATTAGTACCAATTTTTATCGGGAAAATTAGATTGAGTTGAAGTATGGATTACATCTTTGAAAATAATCCAAGGGAAAAAGAAATCCACGGTATGGATGTCCTAAGATAAATGAGATTCATCTCTGCAAAATTTATAACCATTATTACATGGGAATTAAAGATGGCAAGAGATCGTGAAATAGGTTTTCACTTAGTCAAAGAATAGACTATTATTGGATATAAAAGAATCTATGTATCCAAAATTTTGGAAGATTCAAGAATGAAATGAGGAAATTAATGTCAGAGTTAGGACATCGAAATGACAAAGTGAATTGTCGGATGAGAAACCAATGGCCTAGGAAAAGGTAGAGTAAGAGGCTGCACGAAATGTGGCAAGATAATGTCTAGTATGCTAGGAAATGAAGACCGGATGTCATCATCAGTAGGACATGTATACTCTCTTGAGTATCTAGAGGCAAAGTGGTAGAAAACAAGACAAATCAATATGTCTATGTTAGTAAAATTGACATAATGTTCTAGTGGACAGACTCATCAACACTATTTGGAAACTTGAGTTATAGGATTTTGGTCCTAAATAATATATTGTAAGAAATAGTTGCTTAGTATTCCTAAGAAGGTTATCTCAGTTATGAACGAGCAAATAATGATAGGGTTGTGTAAACCAGGATCATACTATGAAACATTCAATTGAGTGAATGCACAATATATTATTATAGCCAAATAAGCAGAAATAGTAAACCAAATCTTGAATGATTTATAAACTTCTAACAATGAGGTTTAGACCATTACATGAAAAGAAAGGTTGGAAACTCTATTATGCTGAAATAGGCTTAGAAATAGGGTTAATCATAGACATGTGATAGATTTTCAAAAAGGAGTAATAGATCGAAGGGATCAATGAAACTTTGTTGATACAAAGTTTAAGTATGAAGCAGTATCGGAATTTGACAAGTGTCCATGAGCAATGCTATGTTCAAGATGGACAAGTAATCAAGAACAATACTTTGTGGTTAAGGAAAATGGATGTGTAAGTGACAGACGAACTTAGTTTTTGAGTTGTATAAAAGTGTAAATACCAAAGGGGAAGGATGGGTCCCACGATGTAGTGTGCAATGCATTGACATGCCTTATCTATTGGGATTATACTAAGGATAAATTCATGAGTCAATGATTTCTGATAACTATGTCTTAAGTGTCATGTATAGTTACTATTGTACCTAGGATGTGTATATATGATAATGTAATAAAGCTCTTTGGGAGAGTATGTTTGAGGCATACAAGATTTCCCTATGTGATAGTGAGGGTACTCGAAGCAAGGTCCAGGAAGGACAAGGTTGCAAGGAGTGATGCTACCTAGGATGAATGTTTTATAAATATTACGTATTTTGAGAATGGTAAGTAAGACATGATTTAACTTTATTTGTATGTTAAAGTGCTATAGATCATCGGGGACGATGATTCACAAGGGGGGAAGTATGTTACACCCCAATTGTGTAATTACTATTTACTATTACTATGTAGGGTAAAATGTGAATGTAATGTGAATTATGAAGATGAATAAAATGTGCTTGTACCTTGTTATCAATATGAATGTTATCTCATTTGATGTTATTTTAGTTGATGTTATTTCATGGGGAAATATTGCATATATGTGAATGAATGGTTATTGAATTATTATTCTAACTTTGGAGATGTTTTACGTATACTACATATTTTGTGAGCAGTTGACTATTGTAGGAATGTGTTAGTGGTTGTAGGTAAATGTTCATTCCTTCAGGCAGAGGGGAATTATCACTCAAGAGAAGATCTTGGTTAGGTAACCAGTAAAAGTAAACTATCTAAGCATACACACACCACAATAGAATGGTCAAGTCTAGACAAAGAAGTGGGAAGTTGGTAAGTCGTCCCTAGTTTGAAATATTTGCATTAGTAAAGGTCTTGTTTACTACCAAGTGCATTATTGGGTGATGTTTATCTATTTGAGCTTTTGAGACCTTCGTTATTTTACTGTGCTTGATTGTATGGGTGGAATGAGTATTGGGATATATGCATATGTTAGCAAACATGCATGATGGATATAATGGGATGTCCATACGAGTATGATGACATATGTATAAGATATGCATATATGTATATATATGTTATTATGATGTTATGTGTCTTTGAGCTTACCGTCGATACATATTTACTTCAAAAGTATGCATGTATATGAATATATGCATACGTTGATCTGTGTGAGAACATAATTATATGAAAGTATGTATAAGTAGAGGGCAGGTGCATGAAGTTGGGTTACACTTTTGTGGCCAATTCCAAAAAAAATTGAAAATGACATAACGCGAGCACGTTATAACGTGCTCGCATTATGTCATTTTAAAAGCAAAAAGAAAGTGAAAGTGATTCATTTTATGTTGTCTATTTTTCTGCTTTTCCCGCGGCCAAAAACCCTCATTTTGCGCTCGCATTCTAGGAGGGGGAATTCTACAAAATTCATCAACAATAGTTTTTTTTCTTTGCAAAGATGGCGCCACGACAACGAAGATGTGGGAGGTAAGTATTGTTTGCTATTTGTTTTGAATTTATTAGTTTCAAGTTGATTTTGTTTGTTTTAGGTTAGATTTGATTTTAAAAAAAACATTTGTAGGAGATGCAAATGATCCTGCAAATCCTCAACAAGAAGAGTAGGAAAATCCTCAACAAAATCAACTTCCCCCACCAATCACTCAACACCCTCCTGACACTAAAAAAAAATTGAGGAGTGAAATTGAGAACAATAAAAAACAAATTGAGGATTTTATCAGTAGGTTGAGTGATCCAAATGCTTCAACCACAAAAATAATGACCCTAGAAAATTCATTGAAATAGATGTTAAAAAATGTAGATTCAATTACCCAACAAATAACTGGATGGCAAGATAGGAGGCAGGAAACTAGGGCATATTATGCAGATAAACTATCATATAAACAAATAAAACATTTAAAAATTACTAAAGGTGATTTGTGCTCTTTATTCACTGACCCTAGAACACATCAAAATCTTAGCCTCAATGCAAAGAGGTTTTCTATTCATTAGTGCCACCACTAAGAGATTAGGAACCATTTTTATGATAGGTGGTAGTTGGTCTTTGATTACCCACTGTGCAACAATTGTGAAGTCCCCCAATATTTTCTTAGGAAACTATACAATGAGTTCGTATTGAACCAAATCCCAAATTATTTTGATATGAGGGAGTTCCAGGGGAGAGGTGGGGGGTTGGCTCAGGATAGGCCCATGCACAGCCGGATCCTGCGTGACAAGGGAGACGACCTCTCGCTAGGCCGCCTCGTGAGCACATTGTTATGCACGTCGTTGCGAAGCAGAGTTCCAACGTAGAGACATTGCAGGCGATCAACACTTTGACCCAGAGTGTCATCCATCATACTAGCCCTATTGTACAACGCCATCCAGGGGAGTCTTCGGGTGGTGGCCTTCGAACCCATGTGTGTCAATCTTGTGGGGTGACTTGTTCATATGACCCCACCGACACTCAGGAGGATGCTACGCAAGATCTGTATGCTACTACGCAGGATCTGTATGCATCTACGGGGATGGAGAGGATGGTTAACATTCTGCATCATGCATATGGCATTGATACTTAGGTAAAATTCAGCATGTTCATTGAATTTAATTTATTAAAGTTTGATTTTTAAATGCAAGATTAACTAATTTAGTTTTATTATTTTAATAAAATTCTAGGGTCACAATGTTGAGACTAGATACACCGGTCCTCCACCTACTTATTTCTGCAGTACACCTATCAATGGGGTATGTAACTAGTAAACAATTATAAATTTATTACATGTTAATAGCATTGTTTTACGAATGTTATTTTAATATGTGATTTTGGATGTTGAACAGGATAATATTGGAGGTTTCAAGCAAGCACCTCCTAGTGCTAGTGGATTTACTCAAACGTACACAAAGGTAATAGAATAAAGAGAACTTAACTAATGAATTCTACTTAATATATTTGTGTAGTTTATATTCATATTGTTGGTTATGTTGCATTACACATCATTCAAACTCAATGCATTACTTCAAATTCCATAACTAATAACTAGATGGTGATAGATGACAAAATTTCAACTGTACAATATAGTTGTTTAGAAAGTCAACATAAGCAGCACGATGCAATTACTTCACATGGAGGCATGTGCTTGCAAAGGTGCACCAACACGACAAACTATGGATGCTTGGAAAAAATATATGAAACCATAATAGTAAGCAATAGCATAGACAAGGAAGTTAGTAGTTTGAAAAAAATGCCTCGAAGAAATGCGGTCTCATGGTGATGGAATCCATTCCATCACCACATGAGATCACATTTCTTTGAGGTATTTCTTCAAACTGCTCACCACCTTTCCTATGATACCACATTTTTCATACATGTTCACCAAAGCATTTTATCAAACTACTCACTTCCTTGCAGTTGCTGCTATGGCTAAAAGCCTAAAATAGGTGCTTTCCAACAAACTATATGGATGCTTGGAAAAATATCTATCAAAGAATAATAGTAAGCAATAATACCATAGAGAAGGAAATGAAATTTTTGAAAAAATGCCTAGAAGAAATGCGGTCTTATGGTGATGGAATGCCATGACATGCATTTCTTTGTAATGGCATGCCATCACCACGAGACCCCATTTCTTTTGAGGCATTTTTTCAAACAGTTCACTGCCTTCTCTATGCCACCATAGTTATCGTACATGTCTATGAAAGCATTTAATCAAATGGTTTAGTGGCTTGCTGCTATGCGTAAAAGCCTAAAAACACATCCTTTTGAACAAGATATGGATAGGGAAAATAGTAAGCATGATAATTAGAAATATATAGTTTAATACTTGTACTCAAAATTTTGTTCATTAGATCTCATACATTATAATTCATGACATGGATCGCTATTGTAACTTTTTTGTGATTGAATAATTTTTTGTTTTATTTTCAGATGTTGGTGACAGAAACACCTCCAAATGTTACGAGGGCAATGGATATAGGTGTTTCATCCGCTATACAATCCTCAATGGCTCTGATAGGGGAGGTATGAGGCAAATTACTAAATTTCAATTTACATTCTTTGTTATGGATATTAGTGTTACCAAATTTTTGCCTCAGCTCAATTGGAAGAGCTGGCTGAATGTTATCACATCATAAAGTGGAATTGCAATTAAGTTCAAATGTTGTTTCACATTTTACATTGAATAACAGTTATATTTTTTAAAAGGAGAAATGGGATTTTTCAGAATGCCATTCAGATGTTCCAGAAATGGCAGAAATATAGAATTGAACAAAAGAGAAAAATAGCATTTGGAATGCTTTCATTTATTTCGTAAAGAACTCATATTTTTACAAGGCTTCATTTGATTTCACAATCAGAATGATATTACAACATTGCATGAAAATGCATTTTCTTTTCAATTGAAAAGCAGAATTGAAATCAAAGATCCACACAAGCTGTGGATGTAACTGTTACAACACATTGCTAATAGCACATTGCACTACAAGAGATGTAGGAAGTAAAACACATAAGTGATGGCATAATCATCATTGCCTGATTATCGACGTTTGATGCTGAATGGTGCACCATGTCTTCTCGAGCTCTGTTGACCTGTAAGAGGAAAAGAGGGGTGTCAGTGGCTCCAATTATGAAGAAACCTATATGAGGCACCCATAATAGTACAACCTACTATTAACCATGCATTGAAACAATCAATCAAGTGCAGTACGAAAGAAACGAGCTGAAGGAGAAATAACAATATCATGATCATCATGTTCTATTTTTATGCTAACGTTGTTTGCTTCCTTGTGCAGGTATAGGTAAAATCATGAAGTTGAACGTTATTCGAAGACCGAGCATGTGGAGAAGAATGGGCTCCCACAAGGGTAGAGCTCGACATGCTGCTCTATTCATTAAATGGGCTGATTTCAAGATACATTATCATATTCGTTAAGAGAAGTGAAATACAACTGAAGGAATAAAAACAAAGTTATCCATCAAGCAACTAAACCAAATGTACATTCATAACAATCAGGTTATACCTTCTGAAGGCTACAGGTGAACAATGAATTTAGTTCACTTAGGAATTCAACTGAGTACATTTACATCAGAGAGCAGATTTTGAAGACTGTTTGTGGTGCAGGAGCACCTGGGAAACTTGGGTTTTCCTGGAGTCTTGAAGGAAGTTTAAATTTTGTTGTGTTATTTTGAGGTCATGTTGACCATCTAGCTAGGTTTTTTTGTTTTTAATAAAGCTTGATCTATCTATGATCAATGGATTGGGAGGTGGCAATCTTGAATGGGTTTTGAAGCCCCAACTTGTCATCATTAACCTTCTAGTCAAGTGCTTGAAAACACATTGGGTTTTATATCTTGCTTCTTTAGGTCATCTAAAGGCTCGACCCAAGAAGATTAACTGTTTGACAAGCCTATTTAAAGGTTGCCTCGACCTTTGTGGAAGGTTGGAATAATTTGGAACATTTGAAGTTTTATGAGAATAATAAAAAGACAGTGATTTTGGTGTGAAAATTCTGTTTTTTCTGTTCTTGTTTCTGTAACAGCTGTTAAATGAATTGAAAGAGTCATTTTTTGGGTTTGATTAGCATGTAGTGAAGTCTCTGGAAGTATTGTTTTGGCACAATAGATTGTTAGTCAATCATTTTCAACTACTCTTGTAAATTTTGTGTTTTCTTTTATCTGCTGTCTTAACTGGAAAACTGTGTAAAAATGGAGTTTTAGGCTGCATTCCCTCTGTACCAGGAAGTATGGACTTGTTGGGAATGTTGCCAGGCTCCATGTATGGACATATTTTAGTGGTAGAAGACATTAGGAGTTCTGAAAGCATGATAAAAGTCTTTCCCTAGGAAAGTTTGTTGATACCCGGCTTGGGAAGACAATGAAATGCACAGTCCTAATGTGGCAGGGGTGATGAATGTTTAACAATGAAAAGTGTGTAGTGGTTGCAGGAGCCTTCACAAAGGTTAGGAAAGAAGGAAGAGTCCTTATCTAAACATTTGGAGGCTGGAAGAAGCAAACAGACCAAGAAAATGGTCTAGAAAACCCTAGTTCTTGAGAAATATGAGTTATACCTGTGTACGGACAGAGAGGGTCCTAAACCCTAAAAATATTTTAGAGCTTGGAAATTGAGCCAGGGTGTTAGAAGAAAGTTTGGTACAAACCTTTGAAGGAGAGGAGTACCAACTAGTTTTCTAGGGTGAGGAGACCTAATGGGGGCTCAAGGCTAGTAGCCCTTCTCAAACCCTAAAACAGGGTTCTTGGGTAAGCGATGGAGAAATGTTGATGGAAGGTCAACTAAGAATCTTTGTGAGATGGTTTTCATGCCATGGGAGATATCTCACACCCCTGCAACAAGATTAGGAAGCATTGGAGGATAGCTAGTCTTTAAGAGTATTAAGGGCTAGGGAGTGAATGAGAGGAAGAGCACCAAGTTTGGCTTGGTTGATAGACTTGAAATGATAGCAGGGTTGGCCAGAATAACCAGGGGTGCCTAAATAGCATAGGACCTATAGGTTGAGTGGTGGAGAGTGACACCAAAGGGGTTCATCAAGGTGAGACCCGAAGCATTGAGACAGTGATTGTCTTGATCCAACCCTGTCCCTATCATATTGGTATCAGAGCAAGTAAAAGATTTGGGAATCATCTTATATGTCAGAGGTTGAGTCCAGTGATTCTTTCACCATGGTGACCAATGCAGAACTGGCTAAGATGGTTGAAGGCCAAGAAGAAGACAATAGGCTATTGAGGGAAATAATAGCCCAACTTGAGGCAGCAGTGAGCAGTGCACAGTTTGAGGGAAGAATTCCAAAAGAAGAAGAGGTTGCAGAGGAAGATAAGACCCCTGAACCTGACCCTGTTTTGAAGGAGGAGCCTTTCTTGAAGGCATTGAAAGCCTTGAGTGGAAAATCACTTGAAGGCATACCAATTTTTAGTGGAAAGATGGAAGCAGACCTAGTCATGGATTGGATAGAAGGCATGGAGAATCATTTTGAGTGTGATGGAGTCACCGAAGCTTAGAAGGTGAAGGTTGCTAAATCAAGATTGAGATGATCAACCTTGACATGGTGGAAGTTTGTTCAGACAGAGAGGGAAAAAGAAGGCAAACAGCCCATATCAACTTGGAAAGGAATGGTTGCTAAGGTAAAGGAAGGCTACATGCCAGATGACTATGAGATTCAATTACACAAGAAGAGGCAAAGTCTAAGGCAGAAAGACCAGGATGTAAACACTTATACTGAAGAGTTTCAAAAGCTTTGCTTGAGATCTAATGTAACAGAGGATGAGAGCCTCAAAGTGGCTAGATACCTAAATGGGTTGAAGTGGAACATCCAAGAAGAGATGGCTCTTTTGAGTCCTAAAATAGCACATCAATGTTATCAGCTGGCTACCAAGATTGAGGAAAGGAATAAGAGGAAGCAAGATCAGTCTTCTAAGGGTAGAGGCAAAGGCAGAGATCAAAGAGGACAGCGTGGTGGCTACCAAGGAAGAGGCAGTGATCAAAGGAATCAAGGAGAAGCAAAACTCACTGAGCATGGAGGTGAAACATCTTCAAGAGGAGGATTTAACAGAGGAAGAGGACCTCAAGGAGGTTCAAACAGAGGAAGAGGTGCAGGAAGGAGTAGTTCTTATTTTGCAAACATGAAGTGTTATCACTGCAGTCAACTAGGTCACCCTGCTTATAGATGCCCGAAGAAAGCATCCTCATCTAGCAATGAAAAGAGAGTGGCCTATGCAGAAGAGGACACTATGAGTCCTAAGGCATCTGAAATCAGTCACATAGAGTTTGAGGTAGTAGAGAATCTGATGTTTAACAGAGTTCTGATCAGGCAGCCAGTCAAGGAGGAACCTAAACAAAGAAGAGCTCTTTTTAGAGTAAGGTGCAAGATACTTGGGAAAGTGTGCAAAGTCATTGTAGATTTAGGTTCAACAGATAATATAATCTTAGAGGAGGTAGTAACTAAACTGAAATTGGAGAAGGTACCTCACAATAACCCTTACAAGGTCACATGGCTGAATAAAGGGCAGAGTGTTTTAGTTAATGAGCAAGTAACGGTGGAATTTTCAATTGGAGGCTATAAAGAAAAGCTGGTTTGTGATGTATTACCCATGGATGCATGCCATCTGCTACTGGGCAGACCATGGAAATATGACAGAAGTGCCACTTATGATGGGAAAGAGAACACCATCTCATTCAAGAAGGATGGAAGCACCTTCAAGCTATAGTCATTGACAGAGGAAGATGAGGGATAGTCAAAGGTACCTAACATCATATTGAGCAGTGGAAAGGAGTTCCTTAAGGACCTACACCAAGGGAATGAAGGGTATGTGGTTTTAATGTAGTCTAAAGAAGAAGCCAACGCTGAAAGGACAGTCTTACCAGAAGCAGTCCAAAGGTTACTTGATAAGTACAAGAGCATAGTGAGTGATGGTACACTTGCAACTTTACCTCCAAAGAGAGCAATAAGTCATCAAATTGACTTCATACCTGGAGCCTCATTACCTAACAAAGCAGCATACAAGCTTACACCTGAGCATAACCTAGAGGTGGCTAGGCAAGTGCAAGAATTATTGGATCAAGGATTGATTCAAAAGACCATCAGCCCTTGTGCAGTACCAGTGGTTTTGGCAACCAAGAAAGGAGGTAAGTGGAGACTTTGTATTGATTTTAGAGCAATCAATAGGATCACCATTAGGTATAGGTTCCCAATTCCTAGAATTGAAGATTTAATGGATTGCCTTGGAGGAGCACAGTATTTCACTAAGTTGGACCTCAAGAGTGGCTACCATCAAATCAGGAATAAGGATGGAGATGAGTGGAAGACAACTTTTAAGACCAATGATGGGTTGTATGAGTGGAAAGTGATGCCATTTGGCCTCTCAAATGCCCCTAGCACGTTCATGAGACTAATGAATGAAGTGCTTAAGGATTTCACAGGGATCTTTGTGGTAGTATATCTTGATGACATACTGATTTTCAGTAAGACAGCAGAAGAACACCTTAGGCATGTGGAGATGGTTCTTAAAAGGTTGCAAGAAGAGAAGTTGGCAATCAACCTTGAGAAGTGTGAGTTCTTCAAGCAAGAGCTTGTGTATCTAGGCTTTGTAGTATCCAAAGGAACGTTGAAGATGGATCCAAGCAAGGTGGAAGCCATCCTAAACTGGCCTACACCAACCACAACAACAGAGGTAAGGAGTTTTCATGGATTGGCCCAATTTTATAGAAAATTTATAAGGAACTTTAGTGGTATATGTGCACCAGTCCTAGATACTATCAAAGGTGGTATGCAAACAAAGTTTAAGTGGACTCCAGAGGCTGATAAAGTATTTGAAAAACTGAAACAAGAAGTGGCAACTCAACCAATTCTTTTATTGCCTAGTTTTGACAAGTTGTTCACAGTTGAGTGTGATGCAAGTGGAGTAGCAGTAGGAGGAGTACTTAGTCAAGAAGGTAGGCCTGTGGCCTTCTTTAGTGAAAAGCTCAATGAAGCCAAGCAAAAGTACTCTACCTATGATCTAGAATTATATGCTTTAGTGTAGTCCCTTAGGAAGTGGAGGCATTATTTGTTACCCAAAGAGTTTGTGGTCTTCACTGATAACCAGGCACTAAGTTACATCAACCCAAGAGAAGTTGAGTAATAGACATTTGAAATGGATGGAATACATCCAAGCCTTCACATTCACTATCAAGCACAAAAAGGGACAAATGAATAAGGTTGCAGATGCATTAAGCAGAAGGTTGCTGACAGTACAGGAGATACAGCTGAAGAGCATTGGATTAGAGAGTTTCAAAGCCCTCTATGGTGAAGATGAAGACTTCTCAGAAGCCTACAAGGTATGCTCTGATTTTGAGAATCATTTTGATAGCCAATATTTTGAGTATGCACTACAAAATGGACTGTTATTTAAGGGTAATCAGTTATGTGTTCCAAGAGGGTCAATGAGGGAAAATCTGATTCAAGAAAAACATAATGGCAGTCTTAGTGGGCATTTTGGCATAAATAAGACCTTAGAGCTGGTACAAAGGTTCTATTACTGGCCTCAATTAGCAAGAGATCTTAGAAGGTATGTGGAACAGTGTGTTGTGTGCATGAAATCCAAGGGAGGAGCTAGCAATGTTGGTTTATATCAACCCCTTCCCATTCCTAACAGACCATGGGAGTGTGTGAGCATGGATTTTGTGGTAGGTCTTCCTAAGACCAAGACTGGTTTTGACAGTGTTTATGTTGTGGTAGACAGATTTAGTAAGATGAGTCACTTTATTCCCCGCAAAACTACTCATGATGCAAGCTACATAGCACACCTTTTCTTCAAGGAGGTTGTAAGGATCCATGGCTTGCCTCTAAGCATTGTTTCTGACAGAGATGTGAAGTTCATGAGTCATTTTTGGAAGACTCTATGGAGCAGATTGGGTACAAATCTGTCATTTGGATCAGCTTACCATCCTCAAACTGATGGTCAAACAGAGGTGGTTAACATAGTGTTGGGTAATCTTTTAAGGTGTCTAACTAAGGAATATGGACAGACCTGGGATATGGTGATTTCTCAAGCTGAGTATGCTTATAGTGACAGTGTCAATAGAACTACAGGGAAAAGTCCTTTTGAGGTTGTGTATGGGATGCACCCAAGAGGCATTTGTGAACTCAGAGACCTTAGATCTATGGAGAACAGGAGTGGACATGCAAAGGACTTCACTCAGATAATGAAAGAGATTCATGAGCAGGTCAAGAAAATAGTTACAACAACAACCCAAAAGTTGAAGGAGAAAGTTGATCTGTCAAGGAAAGAAGTGCAGTTTCAAGTAGGGGACTATGTTATGGTCCACCTTAACAAGTCAAGGTTGCAGAAGGGAATGTAAACTAAGTTACAAATGAAGAGAGTGGGTCCATGCAAGGTGTTGGCCAAATATGGCAAGAATGCATATAAGGTGGAATTACCATCAGCCTTGGGCATCTCTCCAGTTTTCAATGTTGCTGATTTGATCAAGTACAAGGGATCAGTCAATGATGAGGATCAGAACAGCAAGGAAATATTCAAGGACATCAATAATGTGACCTTTCCTCAACAAGACAAGCTTCAGGCAAAGAAGATCTTGCAGTCAAGAGTGCAGAAAGCTACAAGACATAAGGTGTACATGGAGCATCTTATCAAGTGGAAGAACAAGCCAGAATCAGAAGCCACTTGGATACAGGAAGATCAGTTCAAGAAGTTTGGTATTGACCTATTATTTGTCTCTCCTTCCTCTCCTTAGTTGTTTGGGCTGAGAGGGGGAGAATGGTGTAGGAGCACCTAGGAAACTTGGGTTTTCCTGGAGTCTTGAAGGAAGTTTAAATTTTGTTGTGTTATTTTGAGGTCATGTTGACCATCTAGCTAGGTTTTGTTGTTTTGAATAAAGCTTGATCTATCTATGATCAATGGATTGGGAGGTGGCAATCATGAATGGGTTTTGAAACCCCAACTTGTCATCATTAACCTTCTAGTCAAGTGCTTGAAAACACATTGGGTTTTATATCTTGCTTCTTTAGGTCATCTAAAGGCTCGACCCAAGAAGCTTAACTGTTTGACAAGCCTATTTAAAGGTTTCCTTGACCTTTGTGGAAGGTTGGAAGAATTTGGAACATTTGAAGTTTTATGAGAATAATAAAAAGATAGTGATTTTGGTGTGAAAATTTTGTTTTTTCTATTCTTGTTTCTGTAACAGCTGTTAAATGAATTGAAAGAGGCATTTTTTGGGTTTGATTAGCATGTATTGAAGTCTCTAGAAGTATTGTTTTGGCACAATAGATTGTTAGTCAATCATTTTCAACTACTCTTGTAAATTTTGTGTTTTCTTTTATCTGCTGTCTTGACTGGAAAACTGTGTAAAAATGGAGTTTTAGGCTGCATTCCCTCCGTACCAGGAAGTATGGACTTGTTGCGAATGTGGCCAGGCTCCATTTCTGTACATATTTTAGTGGTAGAAGACATTAGGAGTTCTGAAAGCATGATAAAAGTCTTTCCCTAGGCGAGTTTGTTGATACCTGGCTTGGGAAGACAGTGAAATGCACAGTCCTAACATGGCAGGGGTGATGAATATTTAACAATGCAAAGTGTGTAGTGGTTGCAGGAGCCTTCACAAAGGTTGGGAAAGAAGGCAGAGTCCTTATCTAAACATTTGGAGGCTGGAAGAAGCAAACAGACCAAGAAAATGGTCTAGAAAACCCTAGTTCTTGAGAAATCTGAGTTATACCTGTGTACGGACAGAGAGGGTCCTAAACCCTAAAAATATTTTAGAGCTTGGAAATTGAGCCAGGGTGTCAGAAGAAAGTTTGGTACAAACCTTTGAAGGAGAGGAGTACCAACTGGTTTTCTAGGGTGAGGAGACCTAATGGGGGCTCAAGGCTAGTAGCCCTTCTCAAACCCCAAAACAGGGTTCTTGGGTAAGCGATGGAGAAATGTTGATGGAAGGTCAACTAAGAATATTTGTGAGATGGTTTTCATGCCATGGGAGATATCTCACACCCCTGCAACAAGATTAGGAAGCATTGGAGGATAGCTAGTCTTTAAGAGTATTAAGGGCTAGGGAGTGAATGAGAGGAAGAGCACCAAGTTTGGCTTGGTTGATGGACTTGAAATGATAGCAGGGTTGGCCAGAAGAACCAAGGGTGCCTAAATAGCATAGGACCTATAGGTTGAGTGGTGGAGAGTGACACCAAAGGGGTTCATCAAGGTGAGACTCGAAGCATTGAGACAGTGATTGTCTTGATCCAACCCTGTTCCGATCAGTTTGTTAAGAAAAACACAAAAATGCATGAAGAGTACCATGTTACAGCTGAGTACGAAATATAGATCAGACACTCAAGTGACTAATAAACTATCAATTTCAGCTTGACTGGCAATGCAGTGTATTCAAATGACAAATGGTAACCAGTTCTAGTTGACCGATAAGCAAATACAACTTTTAAAAAAATTGCTAGGTGGTTCATGGTGCTGCAATGTTTCAAGTTAAAATCTCTACAAAGTGCAAATACATAAAGCAATAGCAATGTTACTATATGGTAAAAGCTGAGAAATTCAGAAGAGAGGTTTTCTGTGTGTCAATATTTAGATGATACAGTGTCTGAGTGTGGAAAACTATTTAGTGAAAAGCTACAGTAAGGACAACTAGTTCATTTTGGATGGGATGGAGCTTCAAACCGGATCATGTATCAGATTTTAGTGGAGGACAACAATCAAGTATGATGTGCATTCAATTTTTTTTCAGTGAGTTACAGGTGTCAAGCAGGGCACACATGGGCAGAATTGTCAAAATCAGACTATGGAAGCATGAGAGTTCAACATGGCATGCCAATGATGGTTAAAGTATAAACAGTCACAAGAGGAACAGATATAATTTACAACTGTCAAAGTCATAAGAGCAGTCAAATTGAACAAAGGACAGTGAGCAGCTGTAGACAGTGTTGTTCTAAATGCTAGGATGGAAGTCCCCCATGAAGCATACGATAATGAGTGACCAAAGACATTTCACTAATTTTAAAAGCATTAAAGTATGGCAGTCATGTTTAGGACTGAGAGGGACAGTTCATCAAGTCATCTCAAAAGGAAGTATTTCTCTGACAAGGGGTGACATTAGTGACAAATTTGAAGCAAAATGATGCCCACTGTCGTCAAAAGAGACAACAAATAGAGTAATGAAAGATACATGAGTGAGCATCATTTCTTCAAATAGCAAATACCAATATGGAGTTTTCTATTACAGCTAACTGTGTAAGTGTCTTTCCTGAAAATATAAATGCATATAAAGCTATTGTGGATCAAACCCCAGTAGGAAATACACACATTGTTCTTCAAAATATGGTATACCCATATGAGGGTTCGTGCCAGGAATGCAAAAAAGTACACGTGATGCATGATGGGTCGAGCCCATTAATTGGGAATTTTCATTTACTCATTGAGTGTATAGAGGCTCATTTCGAGCTTACTGTAGCAATCAAAATCTGAAGGAAAAGGTGGAAATCAAACAAAGTTCCTAAAGTATAAGCAGTAGAAATGCATAAACATGGTGCGCAGCCTGTGTAGTGGCCAGAAAATTATAAATAGAAAATGATAATTCACAGAGATATGAAATTATAAGCTTATGTTCTGAAGAGAGATGCCGACAGGGAAGAAAATAAAGCTTACCATTTCATGACTGTTAGAAGACAAGAAACCACGACCACAACATAATCCTCAGTCAAGCTTTCACAGAGCTTTCCAATCATGGGTTGATCTTGTATATGGCGGCCAGGTATAGTAGGAATTGGAAACATTACAGAGATATGAAAAGATCAGAAGACATGTATAGCCGTGGCTTTAAAGGCCATTTTCGAGAGAAAAATACTTGGAGAAATAAGCATTCACTTACCCATGGCATTCGAGTATTGCAGAATCTGGAAGATAACCCAGTTCAAGCTCATGTGTGTCGGCCAGTGAGTAGAAGGAGCCACAAAATATCAGAGGGCAAAACTGAGGTTTCTCAAAGCGCGCGAGTTCAGATCGAGCTCAATCATGGTGGCGGGTTTCTCTCAGCCAGAGCTCATGTTTTGCCAAATGATCATTGCAAAATGAATCATATTAGGGTTTGACTTTGTTTTTCTCATGCCCTAATTTGAGCCCAACATCATAATCATTTCGAATATTCATGTTTGATAGAAGCACATGGGAATTTCGAATTAAGTTAAGCCTTGTTTTAGAGTTTATTAAAGTCTAAATGTATATGTGGGGAGGCCGAAAAGTCATGTGCTAGGTCAATGTTTTAGGTCTAGGGACTTATTATATGCCTTAGAGGAATATGGGTTTGTGCCTTATGTTATTGATTTAAGTGAAGAGCAATTAGGGATGTAATGGTGAATACCTCATGACCTAGAGTTTCTTTTGTTTAAGGTCAATGATCTTTTTAGGGTTTTATTTTTGATTGATTTTAAAGAAATCAATTGGAATTTTGATGAGGGGATAATTATTATATTGATATTTTTAAAAAAAATCAAAGTATTGTAATGGAGAAATAAGGAGATTTTCTTTTTTTTGCAAAAGATTTTCAATCTTTAATTGCAAAAAATAGATTAATTGTGCAAATCTGCATCTTGTAAAGCAGAATCATAAAGCGATATTCTATAAATTGCTTTGTGTTTTCTTGCTATTTTTAGCAGATTTTTGTTGACTTTTACTCTTGGTCGGATTTCAGACCTATCTTGGAGAGATAAGGTGTTTTTTGAGCTTTTAAAGCAAGATTAGCCTATTTTTAGAGGCTTGACTGTGTGATCATAAAAGCATTGTGCTTTTTTCTGCTTTTAGGCAGCTTTTGAGACAGTTTGAGGCCTTTTTCCTTGAGCTTTTTTTTGAGCTCAGATTAGGGTTTCTTGAGGGCTATGTTTTGATAGACTTTTGGTTTTCAGCTCTCTTTCTTAGAGTTCAGATTAGAGTTCCTGCTCATATACATTTTTTTTTGAGTTTGTGAACATTTTATTGTACTCAGTTTCAAATTATGGCATTCTCCTTCAATTGAATAAAGACAACATTCCTACTTCTCATTTTTGTGTCCATTTGCAGTTTCAGTTTGATTTTATCTTGTGATTTCTGTTTACAGAATCCTTGTTTTGTCCTTAAACTGTAATTCTTAATGCAGAGAGTTCAGAAAAACAGGTTGCATGTTGTGCTTCAAGTCGAGTCTTCATGCAAATCATTTATGTATCAATTGTTCATTAGAAGTTGTGAAATATTGCATCTTTCTGAAAACTGTTTGTGAGGAAGAGATCATAACCGTCATTAAATCATTATTAGGTTCTGAAAGTCATCTGTTAGAAATAGGTTTTTATGTTCAGTCATCTTTTATCCCTTTCCTCAGAGGTTATTTTAGAATAGAATTCATCATTCGGAGAACCAGCTCACTCTGGAGATTCCTTCTTCGTTCAGATCACCCACATTTGAAGAAGGTTTCCATGTTTTAGTAGTTTGCTGAATATTGCATTCAATAGGGTGCAAAACTATTGACAACAGTTAGTTCTAGTGAAAAATTAAACGATTATTGATTCGTAGTTTAATTCCTATTTGGATAGTTTATACAAGGCTTGAGCACGCCTCAACATCGGTGTGCAAATATTTCCATCGTGGAGAGTGATCGTGAAATGGTCGTAAGTGATTATTTTGTTAAATATATCATTTTTTATAATGTAATTTCTATATATTAATGTCTTTACTTCTTATTGTAACAGACAAAACTTCACCAGGAGCTAAACTCTAGGAGGAGGAGCATGAGCACTCCTCGAGCACAACAGAAACAAGTGACAGACTTATCGCCATTGGATCGCCAAACAAAGGGAAAGAATTTATTTCTAGAGCATGGAGAGAAATGAATTTTGATTCCAAAGCCCTTTGTTGTATGCCTAGACATGGCAATTTTGTACATATTTTGTATTGGATATATTTGACATTGTATGCCTATATGGCATTCTCATAAGCCTATATGGTTATTTTGTAACTATATTTTATACTTATATTGACATATATTGATGTATGCGTACATGGCTATTTGGTTAATACAAATATTTTTTTATCGATGATGTCCATATTTGCATTTAAATTCATGGTTCAATTGATATGAGTAACGTGTATTCAAGTGTATAATTTACAACTTACGTGTATACTTTTTGACTTACATGTGTTCCAATGTATACCTTGTGACTTATGCATTTTTATGTGTATACCTTGTATTCGTGCATATACTTTGTATTAAGTTGTGTATAGTATGTAGTCATGTGTATACTTCAAGGCTTACATGTTTGTGAGTACTTGTGCTTCCCTTATACATGTACATGCTTGACTTATTCACGTGTATACTTATTAATTGGTTAGCCCTAGCATTGATCATTGTTTTCCTTCATGGTTTGTCTTGAATAAATTAATTGATTGATAGTAAACAACTAAGTATCTAAAAACAAAAAACACGTTTTCAATTTGCATTCCATGAAATGATTGATAAAATGATTCCAATTTATATTTAATCCTTTGATTGGAACAACTAAATTAAGCAAAGGATACATAATCTTCATGTAACACTTGAAAAACTTAATATTCAGAGTAGATGAAGTAGTCAACTTCTTGACACATTATCTATGTTACCGGGTTCTTCTATTTTAGCCCTGGTTCTAGTTTTGGTTCACTCAGGTGGTGCGGGTCCTAGTTCAGTTCGCCTATGGGTTCAACTAAGGTCCTTCATTTTTGGGTCTGGTTAGCCCAAGCAGAACCTAAGAGAACCCAGGAAAAACCCAGATAGAACCCAGGCAAACCAAGACAAAACCCGCGTGCCTAGGCATCCAAAAAAGTCTTTTTTTGAACATTTTTTAATGTTTTATGGAGTTTGACTTTGACCCACACCCAAGGGAACCCTAAAAGTGACGTCTAAATCACTTCAAATACCTTAACTACCTCATTCTTATTCATTTGTTTTGCAAACAAGCATTTTAATTCCAAGAGGCTGAGCTTTCATTTTTGCTTGCTAGATTGAAAGCGGATTGTGACACAACTTTCTTTTTTCAAAAAATGTTTTGCATCATTGAACTGAGAATTTATCACACATTTGTAGACAAACAGAGGAATACTACAAACTAAAACACATTACACTTTTGTTCTCACTAACTTGATGTACTCTCCAACATCTCTCTTCTCTCATGCGAAGAGTTAGAACTGTTTGGCCATGCCTTTGCATCATTTAGGAAGTTTTGCTCTTTTTGACAATGTCAAAAGCATGGTTGCATACAAATTAGGCAAAAGACTTTTCCTTTTAGAATAGAAATGCATGGAAGTTTCAAAAAGTATCCTTGATATTACAAAAAGATATGTGTTTATACCATAGCAGCAAAAATCTTTTGGGGAAAAAATCGGCAAACCAAAAGTACAAGATTTTTTGAAAAAATCGGGAAAAAGTCTAGAAAAAATTGGAAAAAAATTAGATTTAAAAAAAAAGGGTAAAAAAAAGTAGAACAAGAGATAAAAAAAAATTTAAAATTTTTTAAAGGCATTTCCATAGCATAGAGATATAGAGAGCAAATAAAATAAAGAGTTTAACTAATAAATTGTAAAAAATAGATTTTTGTAGTTTATATTCATATCGTTGATTACATTGCATTGCACATCTTTCAAACTCAAAGCATTGCTTCACATTGCATAACTATTAACTAGATGTTGATCATAGATGACAAAATTTCAATTACACTATAGTTTTTACAAAGTGAACCTAAGCAGTTATGTAATTACTTCACATTGCATAACTAATAACTAGGAGCAACTGCCAATTACATTTGCTTGTCATGGCATTCTATGAGACCACATTTCTTTGAGGCATTTTTTCAAACAGTTCACTGCCTTGTCTATACTACCACATTTTTGATACATGTCTACCAAAGAATTTTGTCAAATAGTTCAAGCCTTGTTGCTATGGCTGAAAGCCTAAAACAAGTGCTTTCGAACAAGCTATGGATGCTTGGAAAAATATATCAAAAGCATAATAGTAAGCAATATCATAGTTGAACTCTTTGAGGGTCGCCTCAGTGAATGAATTCATGGATGATGAATGCCATGACAATCAAATGCTTTTGATTGTCATGGCATTCCATCACCATGAGACCTCATTCCTTTGAGGCATTTTTTCAAAGAGTTCACCCTTGTCTATGCTAACACATTTTTCATACATGTCTATCAAAGCATTTTATCAAACAATTCATTGCCTTGCTACTATGGCTAAAAGCCTAAAACAGTGCTTTTAAACAAGATATGGATGCTTGGAAAAATCTATCATAGCATAATAGTAAGTAATAGCATAGACAAGGCAATGAACTATTTGAAATTCAAAGAAATGGTCTCATGGTGATGGAATGCCATGACAAGCAAATTGTTATGGATTGTCATGGCATTCCATCACCATGAGACCACATTTCTTTGAGGCATTTTTTCAAATAGTTCACCTTGTCTATGCTACCACATTTTTCATACATGTTTACAAAGCATTTTATCAAATATTTCACTTCCTTTCTGCTATGGCTAAAATCCTAAAATAGGTGCTTCTAAACAAGCTATGGATGCTTGGAAAAATCTATCAAAGCATAATAATAAGCAATAGCATAGACAAGGCAGCAAACTGTTTGAAAAGCCTCAAAGAAATGTGGTCTCAATGGTGATGGAATGCCATGAAAATCCATAGCAATTTGCTTGTCATGGCATTCATCATGCCATTCCATCACCATGAAACCACATTTCTTTGAGGCATTTTTCAAATAGTTCATCACTTTGTCTATGCTACCACTTTCATACATGTCTACCAAAGCATTTTATCAAACAATTCACTGCCTTTGCTGCTATGGCTAAAAGCCTAAAAAAGTACTTCGAACAAGCTATGGATGCTTGGAAAAAAATATTTCAAAGCATAATAGTAAGCAACAAGCTATGGTATCATGGTTTTTTTTCACGCAAAAATCAACGTGATTTTATTCACATTTTTTTGCAGGTTATAAACACATATTTTTTGGCAATTTTGCTTTTTGAAATGGGAAAAAATCGTTGACCAAAGGGTCAAAGATTTTTTCAAAAAATCGAGGAAAAAATCGTCCAGCCTTTAGATTTTTTAAAAATCTGGATTAATCGGGATTTTTTGTAGATTTTTGCTTCTATGGTTTATACACTTCAATTGTGTAGCCACCCTTTGGTTCTTTGAAAGAAAAATTCTCCTATGCCATTGTTACACTGCAAAGACCAGATTTTGTATTATGGAGCTATATTAAGCTGCCACTCTGCAGACCAATGTAACAATGATACAAAATAATGTTTGAGACTACAAGAAGACATCAAAATGGCTAGTGGACTAAACAAATTCTTATGATTTACGAATAATTTTGATAACTCTACTCAGTTGGCTTCTTTTTTCAAAATCATGCAAATTGAACCCTAGCATCAATAGACTCTGTATATCAAGCTACCACAATTCAAGTTTCATCGATGAATATTTATCATGCATGTTTTAAATGACATTCAAGTTTATGGTGGTTTGTTGTTTATATGATGATATGTGATATTCTAATCCTAATTCATGCTTCTAGGTTGCATAGATATATATTTTGTTTTTACATGTTTTTTGTACCAACGAACCCGAAACGAACTCGAACCCCCCTCCAAATTTTTTTGGCCAAACCGGTGAACCGAACCCCTGAACCTAAACCTCAAAACCTATTTCAACACTCTTCATTCTACCTACACAAACTTAATTGACCACCAAATTATGTTGCCCCTTGAATTTACCCACGTTTACTCCCTCAAACCTCTCTTTTTCATTCAAAAACCCCTGTTTTCCCAACTAGGGCATGTCATGCTATAACATACTTTTGACCTCCCCTGTCCTTGCAGAACTTTTGAACACATCAAACTCCATAATCTTACCCTATTTCCAACCTATTCTAACTTATTTTCAAGCAATTTCTTCTTTTCACCTCTTCTAGTCTTGCTTTTAAGGGGCCTCAATTTTGAATTTTCAATAGGGGCAACATTAATAATCTCTTCCAATGCCCTTAATAATGTTATTTTTTTATTCCTACTCCCTATCCTACTTACATCAGGCCCATATCACCGAGACACGGCCTGAACAATAGGTGGAATGGCCTATTTCAACATACTACGCTCAAACCCTTAAGGGATCGATCTGGTTGAACGTAGCTCAGAGTGATTCCGCGTGTTTGGATGAGAAAGAGGACTATGCCTAGCATGAACATGCCTATTCAGACGCGTTGGAATATTCTGTTTGGTCACATGAGTTGCAGAATGAAAGTTGCACCACTTTGCAAGTTTCTACTACTTCCATTTGACACTTTTTCCATCAACTAAAAACTGGACACCATGGGAAAACCACTCTGAGATAGAAAAAAATGAGAGAGGTTATTGTAGAGGGTCCCAACATAATCTCATGGGATCAGGCAATAAGTTTCTAAGCATCATGGTGTCTGAGTAACCTCATGCTGAAGTTTGCAACCATTTTTCCCTTTGGACCCTTAAGGGATCAATCTGGTTGAACATAGGTCAGAGCGATTCTGTGTGTTTGGGTGTGAAAGAGGACCATGAATAGTGTAAAAATTCCTATTCGGACATGTTGGAACAGTTCGTTTGTCACACGAGTTGCAGAACGAAAGTTGCACCACTTTTCAACTTTCCACTGCTTGCATTTGACACTTTTTCCATCAACTGAAAAACTGGACACCATGGGAAAACCACTATGAGATAACAAAAACCAAGAAAGGTTATTGTAGAGGGGCCCAATGCAATCCCATAGGATCAAACAAGAAGTTTCTAAGCATCATAGTATCTTAGTAACCTCATGTTGAAGTTTGCAGCCATTTTTCCCTTTGGACCCTTAAGGGATTGATCCGGTTGAACGTAACTTGGAGTGATTCTGCGTGTTTGGGTGCGAAAGAGGACCATTCCTAGCGTAAAAATTCCTATTCGGACGCATTGGAACAGTCTGTTTGGTCACATGAGTTGCAGAACGAAAGTTGCACCACCTTGCAACTTTCCACTGCTTGCATTTGACACTTTTTCCATCAATTGAAAACTGGACACCATGGGAAAACCAATCTGAGATGATGAAAACTGAGAGAGGTTATTGTAGAGGGGACCAACGCGATCCCATAGGATCAGATGAGAAGTTTCTAAGCATCACGGTGTCCGAGTAACCTCATGCTGAAGTTTACAGCTATTTTGCCCTTTGGACCCTTAAGGGATCGATTTGGTTGAACGTAGCTCGGAGCGATTCCACGTGTTTGGGTGCAAAAGAGGACCATGCCTAATGTAAAAAAATCTCATTCGGATGCTTTGGAATAGTCCATTTGGTCACATGAAAGTTGCAAAAACTAAAGTTGCACCACTCCTGCAACTTTCCACTACTTGTACTTAACACTTTTCCATCAATCAAAAATCCAGTGCACCACGGAAAACCATCGCGAGATAACGAAAACCCAGAGAGGTTATTTTAGAGGGGCCCAACATGATCCCATAGGATTAGATGAGAAGTTTCTTTAAGCTGGCCATGGTGTCTCAGCAACCCCTGCTGCAAACCATTTTTCCTTGGACCCCTTTAAGGATCGCATCCCAGCTGAACGTAGCCTCGAGCGCATTCCACGCGTTTGGGTGAAAGAGGACTATTCTAGCCTAAACATACCTATTCAAACACATTGGAATAGTTATTTTTGGTCACAAAGTTGCAGAATGAAAGTTGCACCACTTTGCAACTTTTCACTGCTCGCATTTGACACTTTTTCCATCAACTGAAAACTGGAAACGACGAGAAACCACTCGAGATAACAAAACCAAGAAATATTGTAGATATCCCAAAAATGATCCCATAGGTTCGGATAGAGATTTAGTGCGCATGGTATCCGTGGTAATACCCCACAAAAGATTAAGCTACCCTTTGCACTTTCGGATTTGATGTTTCATTGAATTGTACAGTTCCATACAGGGTGATTGTGTTTTGTTTTCAATGGAATTTTGTGGGAAGCAGACTTAAATCAATTTTAGTTTTGGTTTGGTTGGATTTCAAGTGATTTTGTGCATTTTAGAAGCCAATTACTGAGGGTCGGTTTGTATACCCTATTTTAAGGGTTTTGAGTGCATTAAAATGTCATATTAAGCCTTTCACCCACTGTATGCTTCTATAACTCGATGGAAAGGCTTAGTTATGGTTATAAAACATGTGTGCATAGTTTTGTGTCCAAGCGAGGAAAATAGAAGGTTTTTAGGTGATGCCCTAGATGTCAAATGGTGCATTTTTTAGTGGAAAATGGTGGTTTACTACTAGGGTTTGAAGAAATATTTGGGGGCAGCGATATCTCTTGAAATTTTAAGCTTGTGTAGACCTTTTTGAACGTGTTTTAGGCTTTGGTTGGATGTGGGAAGTTTCGAGTATGGGTTTTCAACAAACCCTTGCCTAACTTATAGTGTCCAAATCTCATCAAATGGGCTTATATTAGAGATAAGGTCATCCAATGGCCAACCAAACATCAATCAAGCTTTAGCATAGACCCTAAGACAAATTCCCAAGAGATCATACCATGTTTCTTTGTACCATCATTAAGATCCAATAGACCACCTTGCATAAAGGCTACTGAATTAGCCCTATTTACAAAGAGACGACCTTTTAAACACTAGATCTTCACTCAAAATCCTAAAACAACAGTATGTTATGTGTCAAAACCTTCAATTCCATGATTTGTTTCCAGGCCCAAGACCTCTACACCCCTAATACACCAAACCCTCTATTTCAAGCAAAATACTTGGGGTTTTAATGAAACTCCTATCTCTCGCACCTACCATGCCCAAACAAAGCACCAAACACACTTACCAGACCCTGCACATGGTGAATAATACATTACATGGACAATCCTTCCCACATATTGTCAAAACACCACTTGAAACCCTCATTTTCATCATGAAAATACCCTGTTGTAGTCCTAGAACATCATCCCAAACACCCAATCTTGACTCCACAACATTATAATCAGGTTATGCATGTATTTTACAAGCTAGAGGACCCATTCCACAAGTTACAATAGGCACATTTTATGGAATGGATCGAATTACATCATGAAACCCTTCAATCCAAGAACACTGTGAAAGTAGGTAGCAACAGTAAAAACAAGATAACCTTCTTGCCCCTCCTAAAGTTTGGACCACATCCATTACCTCCACATAAAACTCGACATCCTTGGTCTTCCTGGTTCCCATGCCTTGATATGGTTATGCAAATGAAAATGGAGCAAAGTAATCATCTCCTTCTTCGCTGGCTGGAAGAATGCATGCTTAATGTTTTGGTACATGATATCAACTCCCTCTTTTGCTCTCATGGTTGAATATCGAAATCCAATATGGTGGGCCTCCAGAGTTCCAGTCATCTTTATTCCTCTTCCACCAAATGCTGGCCTGATCCACACGTCTACCAGCCTAATTGGCTTTGTTTTTGAAAGTTGAAGTTTCTCCTGAGTCACCAATGTAGCTCTCTTTTCCTTTTCAGACTCTTTCATTGCTACAGACCGTCTCTTGGATTTAATCATCTGTACCACATGGTTGATGTGCTTTGAATCCTTGCATCTAAAGGAAATTTCCTTTACATAAATACTACTAGGTAATTTCAATGTTGCCACTATAGTTGGTATTAAAGTCGGTATCTGTAACATGAAGAGTGATTCTCATTCCTCTTCTACATTAGAGGGTTCATATCCTTGATCTGACTCTTCTGAATTATCAGAATCAAAATCACTAGCAAAGGATTTGAAAGGAACTCCATGAAAACCAAGCTCTCTAAATGGTATATCAAACTCTAGTTCAAAATATTTTAGATGAGGCTACTCCCATAGCTCTCTTACTCACTTGACAAATCCTTGAAACTCTGTATTGATTTTATTTTTCTTGTCCCTCTCTTGTTGTTCTTCCTGAATTTCATCAAGATCATTGATGCAATTGGGGGAGGTCTTGCAACACAACTAATCACAAATTCAACAACCAACCAGGTATTAGATCATCAAGTTCTCCATTTCACTCTTTCTCAACCAAATCACACTATTCCCTTGTAGCATAGGAAACCCACTAAATTGGGTACAAATTCTCAACCACACACTTCCAGTTCACAACCTAATTCAATTCAGGGACCCATTATTGACCTTTTTAACATATCAACATAGATCCATAATTTTCTTTGTAACAACTCCTTCAAAACTTGAAATTTCACTCTTTTTAGGCCTCAATTAGGCCAATTTTACAAAGGGTCTATACTCTAAACTTATCCAAACCTTACCAATTATTGGGGCAGCAATTATAAGGTGTCAAAACTTCAAAATCCACAATCAGATCTTAGTTATACCATCGTACAATGGGTAAACCACAAAACCCTCTATTGTAGCCTAAACCCTAGGGGTTTATTGAAAATGATACTTCCAAAGAAAACCACAACCTAAAAATTACTAATTTTTTTTTGTGATACCCTACACAAGCTCAAAAAATCATAGAATAATGCTTCCCTACCCAAAAACACAATTTGATTCTTCAAAACCACCATTTTTCTTAAAGAAAATTCACTTTTACACACATGGGTTTCACACCCATCTCACTTTCAGACCTCCCCAACACTAACACATAATTCCCACACCTTAATAATGTTAGTGTAGACCCATTCCTCAAGTTACAGAGGCTACAAAAAGAGGAATGGGTCAAAAAGCCATTTTTATTGACTCAAAACCTTCAAATGTACAAGTTCAAGCCGATTTTAGTAAATTGATGATAAAATGCACAAAACATTATGGAAAACCTTCTAAATGGATTCAAAAGAAATTTAACTCCATCTACTATGAAAATATCAACAAATATGGATCAACTAATTGAAATACAGGCCGTACAATCTACTACTACAATTGAAAATACAAAAAAAATTGGAAAATTCTGAGTTTTTATTATTTTTGCTTCTTCAAATCACAAAATCCAACCTTCAATTCAAGTTCTCCATTTTTTAAGCTCTTTCCCACCAATTAAAAAATTATTCACCTTCCTAACTGACCTTTGAACTGGTTTGACTCTTCACATTCCCTCCATAATGCAAATTTTGCAATTTTACAATGTTTAAGTTTGCAAATTTTGCACATTTTTGCAATTTTTAAACATTTTGCACTTTTTAAAAAACCCAACCTCCTAAACACCTAATACAGCTCAAATATGAATAAATACATAATAGAATGGTCTCATAGACCTTATTTTAATACAAAACTCAAAATCCTATATTCTACTCCTTATTTGCCTTGATGAACAAAACCTACTGAATGGTGATCTTGCACCAATCATACATTGACCTTCTTGCCCCTCTTAAAGTTTGGACCACATCCATTACCTCCACATAAAACTCAACATCCTTGGTCTTCTTGGTTCCCATGCCTTGATATGGTTATGCAAATGAAAATGAAGCAAAGTAATCATCTCCTTCTCCGCTAGCTGGAAGAATGCATGCTTAATGTTTTGATACATGATATCAGCTCTCTCGTCTACTCTCATGGTTGTATACCGAAATCTAGTATGATGGGCCTCCAGAGTTTTGGTCATCTTTCTTCCTCTTCCACCAAATTTTGGCCCGATCCACATGTCTGCCAGCCTAATTGACTTTGTTTTTGAAAGCTGAAGTTTAACCTGAGTCACCAGTGTAGCTCTCTCTTCCTTTTCAGACTCTTTCATTGCTACAAATCATCTCTGGGATTTAATAATTTGTACCACATGGTTGATGTGCTTTGAATCCTTGCATCTAAAAGAAATTTCCTCAACATAAATACTGCTAGGGAATTTCAATGTTGCCATTGTAGTTGGTATTAAAGTCGATACCTTCAACATTGAAAATTATCCGTATATAAGAATTCCCTCCATCTTGTTGGATTGTAACACTATTGATGGTGGCTACATGAAATATGATTCTGATTCCTCTTCTACATTAGAGGGAACTCATATATCCTTGTTCTGACTTCTTCAATTATTAGAATCGTAATCACTAGCTTCCATATTCAAAAATTCCCAACCACCATCTTCAATAAATTGGCCACCAGTTCAATTTCATTCTATTTTCATAATACTTTATATCCATGGAGTTCAACCATTCCTTCATGCCATCAAGTGAAGATTGAGGAATGGCGTCAATGTGGAGTACATCTCGCTTGAAGTCTTTCAAAATAATAGCCATATCAAATGCCTTTTGCCCAAGTCTTACTCTCTCAAGGTTAACAA
>VDFB02047230.1:90955536-90982085 GCA_007258455.2 Sequoia sempervirens
AGAAATAGGGTTAATCATAGACATGTGATAGATTTTCAAAAAGGAGTAATAGATTGAAGGGATCAATGAAACTTTGTTGATACAAAGCTTAAGTATGAAGCAGTATCAGAATTTGACAAGTGTCCATGAGCAATGTTATGTTCAAGATGGACAAGTAATCAAGAACAATACTTTGTGGTTAAGGAAAATGGATGTGTAAGTGACAAACGAACTTATTTTTTGAGTTGTATAAAAGTGTAAATACCAAAGGGGAAGGATGGGACCCACGATGTAGTGTGCAATGCATTGACATGCCTTATCTATTGGGATTATACTAAGGATAAATTCATGAGTCAATGATTTCTAATAACTATGTCTTAAGTGTCATGTATAGTTACTATTGTACCTAGGATGTGTATATATGATAATGTAATAAAGCTCTTTGGGAGAGTATGTTTGAGGCATACAAGATTTCCCTATGCGATAGTGAGGGTACTCGAAGCAAGGTCCAGGAAGGACAAGGTTGCAAGGAGTGATGCTACCTAGGATGAATGTTTTATAAATATTACGTATTTTGAGAATGGTAAGTAAGACATTATTTAACTTTATTTGTATGTTAAAGTGCTATAGATCATCGAGGACGATGATTCACAAGGGGGGAAGTATGTTACACCCCAATTGTGTAATTACTGTTTACTATTACTATGTAGGGTAAAATGTGAATGTAATGCGAATTCTGAAGATGAATAAAATGTGCTTGTACCTTGTTATCAATATGAATGTTATCTCATTTGATGTTATTTCAGTTGATGTTATTTCATGGGGAAATATTGCATATAGGTGAATGAATGGTTATTGAATTATTATTCTAAAATTGGAGATGTTTTACGTATACTACATATTTTGTGAGCAACTGACTATTGTAGGAATTTGTTAGTGGTTGTAGGTAAATGTTCATTCCTTCAGGCAGAGGGGAAGTATCACTCGGGAGAAGATCTTGGTCAGGTAACCGGTAAAAGTAAACTATCTAAGCATACACACACCACAATAGAATGGTCAAGTCTAGACAAAGAAGTGGGAAGTCGGTAAGTCATCCCTATTTTGAAATATTTGCATTAGTAAAGGTCTTGTTTACTACCAAGTGCATTATTAGGTGATGTTTATCTATTTGAGCTTTTGAGACCTTCCTTATTTTACTGTGCTTGACTGTATGGGTGGAATGAGTATTGGGATATATGCATATGTCAGCAAACATGCATGATGGATATAATGGGATGTCCATACGAGTATGATGACATATGTATAACATATGCATATATGTATATATATGTTATTATGATGTTATGTGTCTTTGAGCTTACCGTCGATACATATTTACTTCAAAAGTATGCATGTATATGAATATATGCATACGTTGATCTGTGTGAGAACATAATTATATGCAAGTATGTATAAGTAGAGGGCGGGTGCATGAAGTTGGGTTACACTTTTGTGGCCAATTCCAAAAAAAAATTGAAAATGACATAACGTGAGCACGTTATAACGTGCTCGCATTATGTCATTTTTAAATTAAAAAAAAAAGTGAAAGTGATTCATTTTATGTTGTCTCTTTTTCTGCTTTGCCCGCGGCCAAAAACCCTCATTTTGCACTCGTGTTCTAGGAGGGGGAATTCTACAAAATTCATCAACAATAGTTGTTTTTTCTTTGCAAAGATGGCACCATGACAACGAAGAGGTGTGGGAGGTAAGTAGTGTTTGCTATTTGTTTTGAATTTCTTAGTTTCAAGTTGATTTTGTTTGTTTTAGGTTAGATTTGATTTTTTTAAAAAAAATTGTAGGAGATGCAAATGATCTTGCAAATCCTCAAAATCCTCAACAAGAAGAGTAGGAAAATCCTCAACAAAATCAACTTCCCCCACCAATCACTCAACACCCTCCTGGCACTCAAAAAAAATTGAGGAGTGAAATTGAGAACAATAAAAAACAAATTGAGGATTTTATCAGTAGGTTGAGTGATCCAAATGCTTCAACCACAAAAATAATGACCCTAGAAAATTCATTGAAATAGATGTTAAAAAATGTAGATTTAATTACCCAACAAATAACTGGATGGCAAGATAGGAGGCAGGCAACTAGGGCATATTATGCAGATAAACTATCATATAAACAAGTAAAACATTTAAAAATTACTAAAGGTGATTTGTGCTCTTTATTCACTGACCCTAGAACACATCAAAATCTTAGCCTCAATGCAAAGAGGTTTTCTATTCATTGGTGCCACCACTAAGAGATTAGGAACCATTTTTATGATAGGTGGTACTTGGTCTTTGATTACCCATTGTGCAACAATTGTGAAGTCCCCCAATATTTTCTTAGGAAACTATACAGTGAGTTCGTATTGAACCAAATCCCAAATTATTTTGATATGAGGGAGTTCCAGGGGAGAGGTGGGGGGTCAACTCAGGATAGGCCCGTGCACAGCCGGATCCTGTGCGACAAGGGAGACGACCTCTCGCTAGGCCGCCTCGTGAGCACATTGTTATGCATGTCATTGCGAAGCAGAGTTCCAACGTAGAGACATTGCAGGCGATCAACACTTTGACCCAGAGTGTCATCCATCATACTAGCCCTATTGTACAACGCCATCCAGGGGAGTCTTCGGGTGGTGGCCTTCGAACCCATGTGTGTCAATCTTGTGGGGTGACTTGTTCATATGACCCCACCAACACTCAGGAGGATGCTACGCAGGATCCATATGCTACTACGCAAGATCTATATGCATCTACGGGGATGGAGAGGATGGTTAACATTTTGCATCATGCATATGGCATTGATACTCAGGTAAAATTCAGCATGTTCATTGAATTTAATTTATTAAATTTTGATTTTTAAATACAAGATTAACTAATTTAGTTTTATTATTTTAATAAAATTCCAGGGTCACAGTGTTGAGACTAGATACACCGGTCCTCCACCTACTTATTTCTGCAGTACACCTATCAATGGGGTATGTAACTAGTAAACAATTATAAATTTATTACATGTTAATAGCATTGTTTTACGAATGTTATTTTAATATGTGATTTTGGATGTTGAACAGGCTAATATTGGAGGTTTCAAGAAAGCACCTCCTAGTGCTAGTGGATTTACTCAAACGTACACAAAGGTAATAGAATAAAGAGAACTTAACTAATGAATTCTACTTAATATATTTGTGTAGTTTATATTCATATTGTTGGTTACGTTGCATTACACATCATTCAAACTCAAAGCATTACTTCAAATTCCATAACTAATAACTAGATGGTGATAGATGAAAAAATTTCAACTGTACAATATAGTTGTTTAGAAAGTCAACATAAGCAGCACGATGCAATTACTTCACATGGAGGCATGTGCTTGCAAAGGTGCACCAACACGACAAACTATGGATGCTTGGAAAAAATCTATGAAACCATAATAGTAAGCAATAGCATAGACAAGGAAGTTAGTAGTTTGAAAAAAATGCCTCGAAGAAATGCGGTCTCATGGTGATGGAATTCCATTCCATCACCACATGAGATCACATTTCTTTGAGGCATTTCTTCAAACTGCTCACCACCTTTCCTATGATACCACATTTTTCATACATGTTCACCAAAGCATTTTATCAAACTACTCACTTCCTTGTAGTTGCTGCTATGGCTAAAAGCCTAAAATAGGTGCTTTCCAACAAACTATATGGATGCTTGGAAAAATATCTATCAAAGAATAATAGTAAGCAATAATACCATAGAGAAGGAAATGAAATTTTTGAAAAAATTCCTAGAAGAAATGCGGTCTTATGGTGATGGAATGCCATGACATGCATTTCTTTGTAATGGCATGCCATCACCACAAGACCCCATTTCTTTTGAGGCATTTTTTCAAATAGTTCACTGCCTTCTCTATGCCACCATAGTTATCATACATGTCTATGAAAGCATTTAATCAAATGGTTCAGCAGCTTGCTGCTATGCATAAAAGCCTAAAAACACGTCCTTTTGAACAAGATATGGATAGGGAAAATAGTAAGCATGATAATCAGAAATATATAGTTTAATACTTGTACTCAAAATTTTGTTCATTAGATCTCATACATTATAATTCATGACATGGATCGCTATTGTAACTTTTTTGTGATTGAATAATTTGTTGTTTTATTTTCAGATGTTGGTGACATAAACACCTCCAAATGTTACGAAGGCAGTGGATATAGGTGTTTCATCCGCTATACAATCCTCAATGGCTCTGATAGGGGAGGTATGAGGCAAATTACTAAATTTCAATTTACATTCTTTGTTATAGATGTTAGTGTTACCAAATTTTTGCCTCAGCTCAATTGGAGGAGCTGGCTGAATGTTATCACATCATAAAGTGGAATTGCAGTTAAGTTCAAATGCTGTTTCGCATTTTACATTGAATAACAGTTATATTTTTTAAAAGGAGAAATGGGATTTTTCAGAATGCCATTCAGATGTTCCAGAAATGGCAGAAATACAGAATTGAACAAAAGAGCAAAATAGCATTTGGAATGCTTTCATTTATTTCGTAAAGAACTCATATTTTTACAAGGCTTCATTTGATTTCACAATCAGAATGATATTACAACATTGCATGAAAATGCATTTTCTTTTCAATTGAAAAGAAGAATTGAAATCAAAGATCCACACAAGCCGTGGATGTAACTGTTACAACACATTGCTAATAGCACATTGCACTACAAGAGATGTAGGAAGTAAAACACATAAGTGACGGCATAATCATCATTGCCTGATTATCGACGTTTGATGCTAAATGGTGCACCGTGTCTTCTCGAGCTCCGTCGACCTGTAAGAGGAAAAGAGGGGTGTCAGTGGCTCCGATTATGAATAAACCTATATGAGGCACCCATAATAGTACAACCTACTATTAACCATGCATTGAAACAATCAATCAAGTGCAGTACGAAAGAAATGAGCTGAAGGAGAAATAACAATATCATGATCATCATGTTCTATTTTTATGCTAACGTTGTTTGCTTCCTTGTGCAGGTATAAGTAAAATCATGAAGTTGAATGTTATTTGAAGACCGAGCATGTGGAGAAAAATGGGCTCCCACAAGGGTAGAGCTCGGCATGCTGCTCTATTCATTAAATGGGCTGATTTCAAGATACATTATCATATTCATTAAGAGAAGTGAAATACAACTGAAGGAATAAAAATAGAGTTATCCATCAAGCAACTAAACCAAGTGTACATTCATAACGATCAAGTTATACCTTCTGAAGGCTACAGGTGAACAATGAATTTAGTTCACTTAGGAATTCAACTGAGTACATTTACATCGGAGAGCAGATTTTGAAGACTGTTTGTTAAGGAAAAACAAAAAAATGCATGAAGAGTACCATGTTACAGCTGAGTACGAAATATAGATCAGACACTCAAGTGACTAATAAACTATCAATTTCAGCTTGACTGGCAATGCAGTGTATTCAAATGACAAATGGTAACCAATTCTAGTTGACCGATAAGCAAATACAACTTTTAAAAAAATTGCTAGGCGGTTCATGGTGCTGCAATGTTTCAAGTTAAAATCTCTACAAAGTACAAATACAGAAAGCAATAGCAATGTTACTATATGGTAAAAGCTGAGAAATTCAGAAGAGAGGTTTTCTGTGTGTCAATATTTAGATGATACAGTGTCTGAGTGTGGAAAACTATTTAGTGAAAAGCTACAGTAAGGACAACCAGTTCATTTTGGATGGGATGGAGCTTCAAACCAGATCATGTATCAGAGTTTAGTGGAGGACAACAATCAAGTATGATGTGCATTCAAATTGTTTTCAGTGAGTTACAGGTGTCAAGCAGGGCACACATGGGCAGAATTGTCAAAATCAGACTATGGAAGCATGAGAGTTCAACATGGCATGCCAATGATGCTTAAAGTATAAATAGTCACAAGAGGAACGGATATAATTTACAATTGTCAAAGTCATAAGAGCAGTCAAATTGAACAAAGGACAGTGAGCAGCTGTAGATAGTGTTGTTCTAAATGCTAGGATGGAAGTCCTCCATGAAGCATACGATAATGAGTGACCAAAGACATTTCACTAATTTTAAAAGCATTAAAGTATGGCAGCCATGTTTAGGACTGAGAGGGACAGTTCATCATAGTCATCTCAAAAGGAAGTCTTTCTCTGACAAGGGGTGACATTAGTGACAAATTTGAAGCAAAATGGTGCCCACTGTTGTCAAAAGTGACAACAAATAGAGTAATGAAAGATACAAGAGTGAGCATCATTTCTTCAAATAACAAATACCAATATGGAGTTTTCTATTACAACTAACTGTGTAAGTGTCTTTCCTGAAAATATAAATGCATATAAAGCTATTGTGGATCAAACCCCAATAGGAAATACACACATTGTTCTTCAAAATATGGTATACCCATATGAGGGTTCGTGCCAGGAATGCAAAAAAGTACACGTGATGCATGATGGGTCGAGCCCATTAACTGGGAATTTTCATTTACTCATTGAGTGTATAGAGGCTCATTTCGAGCTTACTGTAGCAATCAAAATCTGAAGGAAAAGGTGGAAATCACACAAAGTTCCTAAAGTATAAGCAGTAGAAATGCATAAACATGGTGCGTGGCCTGTGTAGTGACCAGAAAATTATAAATAGAAAATGATAATTCACAGAGATATGAAATTATAAGCTTATGTTCTGAAGAGAGATGCCGACAGGGAAGAAAATAAAGCTTACCATTTCATGACTGTCAGAAGACAAGAAACCGCGGCCACAACATAATCCTCAGTCAAGCTTTCACAGAGCTTTCCAATCATGGGTTGATCTTGTATATGGCGGCCAGGTATAGTAGGAATTGGAAATATTATAGAGATATGAAAAGATCAGAAGACATGTATAGCCGTGGCTTTAATGGCCATTTTCGAGAGCAAAATACTTGGAGAAATAAGCATTCACTTACCCATGGCATTCGAGTATTGTAGAATCCGGAAGATAACCCAGTTCGAGCTCATGTGTGTCGGCCAGTGAGTAGAAGGAGCCACAAAATATCAGAGGGAAAAACTGAGGTTTCTCAAAGTGCGCGAGTTCAGATCGAGCTCAATCATGGTGACGGGTTTCTCTCAGCCAGAGCTCATGTTTTGCCAAATGATCATTGCAAAATGAATCATATTAGGGTTTGACTTTGTTTTTCTCATGCCCTAATTTGAGCCCAACATCATAATCATTTCGAATATTCATGTTTGATAGAAGCACATGGGAATTTCGAATTAAGTTAAGCCTTGTTTTGGAGTTTATTAAAGTCTAAATGTATATGTGGGGAGGCCAAAAAGTCATGTGCTAGGTCGATGTTTTAGGTCTAGGGACTTATTATATGCCTTAGAGGAATATGGGTTTGTGCCTTATGTTATTGATTTAAGTGAAGAGCAATTAGGGATGTAATGGTGAATACCTCATGACCTAGAGTTGCTTTTGTTTAAGGTCAATGATCTTTTTAGGGTTTTATTTTTGATTGATTTTAAAGAAATCAATTGGAATTTTGATGAGGGGATGATTATTATAGTGATATTTTTTTTAAAATCAAAGTATTGTAATGGAGAAATAAGGAGATTTTCTTTTTTTTGCAAAAGATTTTCAATCTTTAATTGCAAAAAATAGATTAATTGTGCAAATCTGCATCTTGTAAAGCAGAATCATAAAGCGATATTCTATAAATTGCTTTGTGTTTTCTTGCTATTTTTAGCAGATTTTTGTTGACTTTTACTCTTGGTCGGATTTCAGACCTATCTTGGAGAGATAAGGTGTTTTTTGAGCTTTTAAAGCAAGATTAGCCTATTTTTAGAGGCTTGACTGTGTGATCATAAAAGCATTGTGCTTTTTTCTGCTTTTAGGTAGTTTTTGAGATAGTTTGAGGCCTTTTTCCTTGAGCTTTTTTTTGAGCTCGAATTAGGGTTTCTTGAGGGCTATGTTTTGATAGACTTTTGGTTTTCAGCTCTCTTTCTTAGAGTTCAGATCAAAGTTCCTGCTCATATACATTTGTTTTTGAGTTTGTGAACATTTTATTGTACTTAGTTTCAGATTATGGCATTCTCCTTCAGTTGAATAAAGACAACATTCCTACTTCTCATTTTTGTGTCTATTTGCAGTTTTAGTTTGATTTTATCTTGTGATCTTTGTTTATAGAATCCTTGTTTTGTCCTTAAACTGTAATTCTTAATGCAGAGAGTTCAGAAATACAAGTTGCATGTTGTGCTTCAAGTCGAGTCTTCATGCAAATCATTTATGTATCAATTGTTCATTAGAAGTTGTGAAATATTGCATCTTTCTGAAAACTGTTTGTGAGGAAGAGATCATAACCGTCATTAAATCGTTATTAGGTTCTGAAAGTCATCTGTTAGAAAGAGGTTTTTATATTCAGTCATCTTTTATCCCTTTCCTCAGAGGTTATTTTAGAATAGAATTCATCATTCGGAGAACCAGCTCACTCTGGAGATTCCTTCTTCGTTCAGATCACCCACATCTGAAGAAGGTTTCCATGTCTCAGTAGTTTGCTGAATATTGCATTCAGCAGGGTGCAAAACTATTGACAATAGTTAGTTCTAGTGAAAAATTAAACAATTATTGATTCGTAGTTTAATTCCTATTTGGATAGTTTATACAAGGCTTGAGCACACCTCAACATCGGCGTGAAAATATTTCCATCATGGAGAGTGATCGTGAGATGGTCGTGAGTGATTATTTTGTTAAATATATCATTTTTTATAATGTAATTTCTATATATTAATGTCTTTACTTCTTATTGTAACAGTTAAAACTTCACCAGGAGCTAAACTCTAGGAGGAGGAGCATGAGCACTCCTCGAGCACAACAAAAACAAGTGACAGACTTATCGCCATTGGATCGCCAAACAAAGGGAAAGAATTTATTTCTAGAGCATGGAGAGAAATGAATTTTGATTCCAAAGCCCTTTGTTGTATGCCTAGACATGGCAATTTTGTACATATTTTGTATTGGATATATTTGACATTGTATGCCTATATGGCATTCTCGTAAGCCTATATGGTTATTTTGTAACTATATTTTATACTTATATTGACATATATTGATGTATGCGTACATGGCTATTTGGTTAATACAAATATTTTTTATTGATGATGTCCATATTTGTATTTAAATTCATGGTTCAATAGATATGAGTCACGTGTATTCAAGTGTATACTTTACAACTTACGTGTATACTTTTTGACTTACATGTCTTCCAATGTATACCTTGTGACACATGCATTTTTATGTGTATACCTTGTATTTGTGCATATACTTTGTATTAAGTTGTGTATAGTATGTATTCGTGTGTATACTTCAAGGCTTACATGTTTGTGACTACTTGTGCTTCCCTTATACATGTACATGCTTGACTTATTCACGTGTATACTTATTAATTGGTTAGCCCTAGCATTGATCATTGTTGTCCTTCATGGTTTGTCTTGAATAAATTAATTGATTGATAGTAAACAACTAAGTATCTAAAAACAAAAAACACGTTTTCAATTTGCATTCCATGAAATGATTGATAAAAAGATTCCAATTTATATTTAATCCTTTGATTAGAACAACTAAATTAAGCAAAGGATACACAATCTTCATGTAACACTTGCAAAACATAATATTCAGAGTAGATGAAGTAGTCAACTTCTTGACACATTATCTATGTTACCGGGTTCTTCTATTTTAGGCCTGGTTCTAGTTCTGGTTCACTCAGGTGGTGCGGGTCCTGGTTCAGTTCGCCTATGGGTTCAACTAGGGTCCTTCATTTTTGGGTCTGGTTAGCCCAAGTAGAACCTAAGAGAACCCGGGAAAAACCCAGATAGAACCCAGGCAAACCAAGACAAAACCCGCATGCCTAGGCATCCAAGAAAGTATTTTTTTGAACATTTTTTTAATGTTTTATGGAGTTTGACTTTGACCCACACCCAAGGGAACCCTAAAAGTGACGTCTAAATCACTTCAAACACCTTAACTACCTCATTCTTATTCATTTGTTTTGCAAACAAGCATTTTAATTCCAAGAGGCTGAGCTTTCATTTTTGCTTGCTAGATTGAAGCGGATTGTGACACAACTTTCTTTTTTCAAAAAATGTTTTGCATCATTGAACTAAGAATTTATCACACATTTGTAGAGAAATAAAGGAATACTACAAACTAAAACACATTACACTTTTGTTCTCACTGACTTGATGTACTCTCCAACATCTGTCTTCTCTCATGCGAAGAGTTAGAACTATTTGGCCATGCCTTTGCATCATTTAGGAAGTTTTGCTCTTTTTGACAATGTCAAAAGCATGGTTGCATACAAATTAGGCAAAAGACTTTTCCTTTTAGAATAGAAATGCATGGAAGTTTCAAAAAGTATCCTTGATATTACAAAAAGATATGTGTTTATACCATAGCAGCAAAAATCTTTTGGGGAAAAAATCGGCAAACCAAAAGTATAAGATTTTTTGAAAAAATCGGGAAAAAGTCTAGAAAAAATTGGAAAAAAAATAGATTTAAAAAAAAAGGGTAAAAAAAAAAGTAGAACAAGAGATAAAAAAAATTTTAAAAAAATTAAAGGCATTTCCATAGCATAGAGATATAGAGAGCAAATAAAATAAAGAGTTTAACTAATAAATTGTAAAAATAGATTTTTGTAGTTTATATTCATATCGTTGATTACATTGCATTGCACATCTTTCAAACTCAAAGCATTGCTTCACATTGCATAACTAATAACTAGATGTTGATAGATGACAAAATTTCAATTACACTATAGTTTTACAAAGTCAACCTAAGCAGTTATGCAATTACTTCACATTGCATAACCATAACTAGGAGCAACTCGCCAATTGCATTTGCTTGTCATGGCATTCTATGAGACCACATTTCTTGAGGCATTTTTTCAAAAACAGTTCAATTTTGTCTATACTACCACATTTTTGATACGTTCACCAAAGCATTTTGTCAAATAAATTGCCATCTTGTTGCTATGGTTGAAAGCCCAAAACAAGTGCTTTCGAATGTTATGGATGCTTGGAAAAAATCTATCAAAAGTTATAATAGTAATAGGTTACTTAGATTACAGCAGTTGAATTTTTTGAATGTTCAGTGAATGAGAAACCATGGTGATGGAATTCCAGACAACCAAATTTTCTTTGATTGTCATGGCATTCCATCACTATGAGACCTCATTTCTTTGAGGCATTTTTTCAAAGAGTTCACTGCTTTGTCTATGCTAACACATTTTTCATACATGTCTATCAAAGCATTTTATCAAACAGTTCATTGCCTTCCTGCTATGGCTAAAAGCCCAAAATAGGTGCTTTCGAACAAGCTATGGATGCTTGGAAAAATCTATCATAGTATTAATAGTAAGTATTACAGAGATTAAGTTAATGAATCTGCTTGAAAAAAATGCCTCAAAGAAATGTGGTCTCATGAGATGGAACCATGACAAGCAAATTGTTGTGGATTGTCATGGCATTCATCATGCCATTCCATCACCATGAGACCTCATTTCTTTGAGGTACTTTTTCAAAGAGTTCACTGCCTTGTCTACGCTAACACATTTTCCATACATGTCTATCAAAGCATTTTATCAAATAGTTCATTGCCTTGCTGCTATGGCTAAAAGCCTAAAACAGGTGCTTTCCAACAAGCTATGGATGCTGGAAAAAATTTATCAGCATAATACTGTTGTTACATAGGACAAGGCAAGAATCGCTTGAGGGGGGTAAGTCTTGAAGAAATGTGGTCTCAATGGTGATGGAATGCCATGAATCCATAGCATTTGTTTGTCATGGCATTCATCATGCCATTCCATCACCATGAAACCACATTTCTTTGAGGCATTTTTCAAATAGTTCACTGCCTTGTCTATGTACCACTTTTTTCATACATGTCTACCAAAGCATTTTATCAAACAATTCACTGCCTTGCTGCTATGGCTAAAAGCCTAAAAAAAGTACTTTCGAACAAGCTATGGATGCTTGGAAAAAATATTTCAAAGCATAATAGTAAGCAACAAGCTATGGTATCATGGTTTTTTCACGCAAAAATCAACGTGATTTTATTCACATTTTTTTGTAGGTTATAAACACATATTTTTTGGCAATTTTCTTTTTGAAATGGGAAAAAATCGTTGACCAAAGGGTCAAAGATTTTTTCAAAAAATCGAGGAAAAAATCGTCCAGCCTTTAGATTTTTTAAAAATCTGGATTAATCGGGATTTTTTGTAGATTTTTGCTTCTATGGTTTATACACTTCAATTGTGTAGCCACCCTTTGGTTCTTTAAAAGAAAAATTCTCCTATGCCATTGTTACACTGTAAAGACCAGATTTTGTATTATGGAGCTATATTAAGCTGCCACTCTGTAGACCAATGTAACAATGATACAAAATAATGTTTGAGACTACAAGAAGACATCAAAATGGCTAGTGGACTAAACAAATTCTTATGATTTACGAATATTTTTGATAACTCTACTCAATTGGCTTCTTTTTTCAAAATCATGCAAATTGAACCCTAGCATCAATAGACTCTGTATATCAAGCTACCACAATTCAAGTTTCAACGATGAATATTTATCATGCATGTTTTAAATGGCATTCAAGTTTATGGTTGTTTGTTGTTTATATGATGATATGTGATATTGTAATCCTAATTCATGCTTCTAGGTTGCATAGATATATATTTTGTTTTTACATGTTTTTTGTACCAACGAACCCAAAACGAACTGGAGCCCCCTCCAAATTTTTTTGGCCAAACTGGCGAACCGAACCCTTGAACCTAAACCTAAAAACCTATTTCAACACTCTTCATTCTGCCTACACAAACTTAATTGACCACCAAATTATGTTTCCCCTTGAATTTACCCACGTTTACTCCCTCAAACCTCTCTTTTTCATTCAAAACCCCTGTTTTCCCAACTAGGGCATGTCATGCCATAACATACTTTTGACCTCCCCTGTCCTTGCAGAACTTTTGAACACATCAAACTCCATAATATTACCCTATTTCCAACCTATTCTAACTTATTTTCAAGCAATTTCTTCTTTTCACCTCTTCTAGCCTTGCTTTTAAGGGGCCTCAATTTTGAATTTTCAACAGGGGCAACATTAGTAATCTCTTCCAATGCCCTTAATAATGTTATTTTATTATTCCTACTCCCTATCCTACTTACATCAAGCCCATATCACCGAGACACAGCCTGAACAATAGGTGGAATGGCCTATTTCAACATACTACGCTCAAACCCTTAAGGGATCGATCCGGTTGAACGTAGCTCAGAGTGATTCCGCGTGTTTGGATGAGAAAGAGGACCATGCCTAGCATAAACATGCCTATTCAAATGCATTGGAATATTCTGTTTGGTCACACGAGTTGCAGAACGAAAGTTGCACCACTTTGCAAGTTTCTACTACTTCCATTTAACACTTTTTCCATCAACTAAAAACTGGACACCATGGGAAAACCACTCCGAGATAACAAAAACTGAGAGAGGTTATTGTAGAGGGTCCCAATGCAATCTCATGGGATCAGACAATAAGTTTCTAAGCATCATGGTGTCTGAGTAACCTCATGCTGAAGTTTGCAACCATTTTTCCCTTTGGACCCTTAAGGGATCAATCTGGTTGAACGTAGGTCAGACCGATTCCGTATGTTTGGGTGTGAAAGAGGACCATGAATAGCGTAAAAATTCCTATTCGGACACGTTGGAATAGTTCGTTTGTCACACAAATTGCAGAACGAAAGTTGCACCACTTTTCAACTTTCCACTACTTGCATTTGACACTTTTTCCATCAACTGAAAAACTGGACACCACGGTAAAACCACTATGAGATAACAAAAACCAAGAGAGGTTATTGTAGAGGGGCCCAATGTAATCCCATAGGATTGGACAAGAAGTTTCTAAGCATCACAGTTTCTGAGTAACCTCATGTTGAAGTTTGCAGCCATTTTTCCCTTTGGACCCTTAAGGGATCGATCCAGTTGAACGTAACTTGGAGTGATTCCGCGTGTTTGGGTGTGAAAGAGGACCATTCCTAGGGTAAAAATTCCTATTCGGACACGTTGGAACAGTTTATTTGGTCACACGAGTTGCAGAACGAAAGTTGCACCACCTTGCAACTTTCCACTGCTTGCATTTGACACTTTTTCCATCAATTGAAAATTGGACACCACGGGAAAACCAATCTGAGATGACAAAAATTGAGAGAGGTTATTGTAGAGGGGCTCAACGCGATCCCATAGGATCAGACAAGAATTTTCTAAGCATCACGGTGTTCGAGTAACCTCATGTTGAAGTTTGCAGCTATTTTGCCCTTTGGACCCTTAAGGGATCGATTTGGTTGAACATAGCTCGGAACGATTCCACGTGTTTGGGTGCGAAAGAGGACCATGCCTAATGTAAACATGCCTATTCAGACGCTTTGGAATAGTCCATTTGGTCACATGAGTTGCAGAACGAAAGTTGCACCACCTTGCAACTTTCCACTACTTGCATTTAACACTTTTTCCATCAACTGAAAACTGGGCACCACGGGAAAACCACTGTGAGATAACAAAAACCAAGAGAGGTTATTTTAGAGGGGACCAATGTGATCCCATAGGATTAGATGAGAAGTTTCTAAGCATCATGGTGTCTGAGTAACCTCATGCTGCAACCATTTTTCCCTTTGGACCCTTAAGGGATTGATCCGGTTGAACGTAGCTCAGAGTGATTCCACGTGTTTGGGTGTGAAAGAGGACCATTCCTAGCGTAAAAATACCTATTCAGACACATTGGAATAGTCCATTTGGTCACACAAGTTGCAGAATGAAAGTTGCACCACTTTACAACTTTTCACTGCTTGCATTTGACACTTTTTCCATCAACTGAAAACTGGAAACCACGAGAAAACCACTCTGAGATAACAAAAACCAAGAAATATTATTGTAGATAGCCCAAAAATGATCCCATAGGTTCAGATAGAGATTTCATAAGTGCCATGGTATCCGTGTAATACCCCGTCAAAGATTGCTACCCTTTTGCACTTTGGGATTTGATGTTTCATTGAACTGTACAGTTCCGTATAGGGTGATTGTGCTTTGTTTTCAATGGAATTTTGTGGGAAGCAGACTTAACTCTGTTTTAGTTTTGGTTTGGTTAGATTTCAAGTGATTTTGTGCATTTTAGAAGCCAATTACTGAGGGTCGGTTTGTATACCCTATTTTAAGGGTTTTGAGTGCATTAAAATGTCATATTAAGCCTTTCACCCACTGTATGCTTTTATAACTCGATGGAAAGGCTTAGTTATGGTTATAAAACATGTTTGCATAGTTTTGTGTGCAAGGGAGGAAAATAGAAGGTTTTTAGGTGATGCCCTAGATGTCAAATGGTGCATTTTTTAGTGGAAAATGGTGGTTTACTACTAGGGTTTGAAGAAATGTTTGGGGGCAGTGATATCTCTTGAAATTTTAAGCTTGTGTAGACCTTTTTGAATGTGTTTTAGGCTTTGGTTGGATGTGGGAAGTTTTGAGTATGGGTTTTCAACAAACCCTTGCCTAACTTATAGTGTCCAAATCTCATCAAATGGGCTTATCTTATAGAGAAGGTCATCCAATGGCCAACCAAACATCAATCAAGCTTTAGCATAGACCCTAAGACAAATTCCCAAGAGATCATACCATGTTTCTTTGTACCATCATTAAGATCCAATAGACCACCTTGCATAAAGGCTACTAAATTAGCCCTATTTACAAAGAGACGACCTTTTAAACACTAGATCTTCACTCAAACTCCTAAAACAACAGTATGTTATGTGTCAAAACCTTCAATTCCATGATTTGTTTCCAGGTCCAAGACCTCTACACCCCTAATACACCAAACCCTCTATTTCAAGCAAAATACTTGGGGTTTTAATGAAACTCCTATCTCTCGCACCTACCATGCCCAAACAAAGCACCAAACACACTTACCGGACCCTACACATGGTGAATAATACATTACATGGATAGTCCATCCCACATATTGTCAAAACACCACTTGAAACCCTCATTTTCATCATGAAAATACCCTGTTGTAGTCCTAGAAGATCATCCCAAACGCCCAACCTTGACTCCACAACATTATAATTAGGTTAGGCATGTATTTTACAAGTTAGAGGACCCATTCCACAAGTTACAATAGGCACATTTTGTGGAATGGGTCGAATTACATCATGAAACCCTTCAATCCAAGAACACTGTGAAAGTATGTAGCAACAGTAAAAACAAGATAACCTTCTTGCCCCTCCTAAAGTTTGGACCACATCCATTACCTCCACATAAAACTCGACATCCTTGGTCTTCTTGGTTCCCATGCCTTGATATGGTTATGCAAATGAAAATGAAGCAAAGTAATCATCTCCTTCTTCGCTGGCTAGAAGAATGCATGCTTAATGTTTTGGTACATGATATCAACTCCCTCTTTTGCTCTCATGGTTGAATATCGAAATCCAATACGGTGGCCCTCCAGAGTTCCAGTCATCTTTATTCCTCTTCCACCAAATGCTGGCCTGATCCACACATCTACCAGCCTAATTGGCTTTGTTTTTGAAAGATGAAGTTTCTCCTGAGTCACCAATGTAGCTCTCTTTTCCTTTTCAGACTCTTTCATTGCTACAGACCGTCTCTTGGATTTAATCATCTGTACCACATGGTTGATGTGCTTTGAATCCTTGCATCTAAAGGAAATTTCCTTTACATAAATACTACTAGGGAATTTCAATGTTGCCACTGTAGTTGGTATTAAAGTCAATATCTGCAACATGAAGAGTGATTCTCATTCCTCTTCTACATTATAGGGTTCATATCCTTGATCTGACTCTTTTGAATTATCAGAATCAAAATCACTAGCAAAGGATTTGAAAGGAACTCCACAAAAACCAAGCTCTCTAAATGGTATATCAAACTCTAGATCAAAATATTTTAGATGAGGCTACTCCCATAGCTCTCTTACTCACTTGACAAATCCTTGAAACTCTATATTGATTTTATTTTTCTTGTCCCTCTCTTGTTGTTCTTCCTCATTTTCATCAAGATCATTGATGCAATTGGGGGAGGTCTTGCAACACAACTAATCACAAATTCAACAACCAACCAGGTATTAGATCATCAAGTTCTCCATTTCACTCTTTCTCAACCAAATCACACTATTCCCTTGTAGCATAGGAAACCCACTAAATCGGGTACAAATTCTCAACCACACACTTCCAGTTCACAACCTAATTCAATTCAGGGACCCATTATTGATATTTTTAACATATCAACACAGCTCCATAAGTTTCTTTGTAACAACTCCTTCAAAACTTGAAATTTCACTCTTTTTAGGCCTCAATTAGGCCAATTTTACAAAGGGTCTATACTCTAAACTTATCCAAACCTTACCAAATATTGGGGCAGCAATTATAAGGTGTCAAAACTTCAAAATCCACAATCAGATCTTAGTTATACCACCGTACAATGGGTAAACCACAAAACCCTCTATTGTAGCCTAAACCCTAGGGGTTTATTGAAAATGATACTTCCAAAGCTAACCACAACCTAAAAATTACTAAAAAAAGTTTTTGATACCTTGCACAAGCTCAAAAAATCATAGAATAATGCTTCCCTACCCAAAAACACAATTTGATTCTTCAAAACCACCATTTTTCTTAAAGAAAATTCACTTTTACACACATGGGTTTCACACCCATCTCACTTTCAGACCTCCCCAACACTAACACATCATTCCCACACCTTAATAATATTAGTGTAGACCAATTCCTCAAGTTACAAAGGCTACAAAAAGAGGAATGGGTCAAAAAGCCATTTTTATTGACTCAAAACCTTCAAATGTACAAGTTCAAGCCGATTTTAGTAAATTGATGATAAAATGCACAAAACATTATGGAAAACCTTCTAAATGGATTCAAAAGAAATTTAACTCCATATACTATGAAAATATCAACAAATATGGATCAACTAATTGAAATACAGGCCGTACAATCTGCTGCTACAGTTGAAAATACAAAAAAAATTGGAAAATTCTGAGTTTTTATTGTTTTTACTTCTTCAAATCACAAAATCTAACCTTCAATTCAAGTTCTCCATTTTTTAAGCTCTTTCCCACAAATTAAAAAATTAGTCACCTTCCTAACTGACCTTTGAACTGGTTTGACTCTTCACATTCCCTCCATAATGCAAATTTTGCAATTTTACAATGTTTAAGTTTGCAAATTTTGCACATTTTTGCAATTTTTAAACATTTTTCACTTTTTAAAAAACCCATCCTCCTAAACACCTAATACAGCTCAAATATGAATAAATACATAATAGAATGGTCTCATAGACCTTATTTTAATACAAAACTCAAAATCCTATATTCTACTCCTTATTTGCCTTGATGAACAAAACCTACTGAATGGTGCTCTTGCACCAATCATACATTGACCTTCTTGCCCCTCTTAAAGTTTGGACCACATCCATTACCTCCACATAAAACTCAACATCCTTGGTCTTCTTGGTTCCCATGCCTTGATATGGTTATGCAAATGAAAATGAAGCAAAGTAATCATCTCCTTCTCCACTAGCTGGAAGAATGCATGCTTAATGTTTTGATACATGATATCAGCTCTCTCGTCTACTCTCATGGTTGAATACCGAAATCTAGTATGGTGGGCCTCTAGAGTTCTAGTCATCTTTCTTCCTCTTCCACCAAATTTTGGCCTGATCCACACGTCTGCCTGCCTAATTGACTTTGTTTTTGAAAGCTGAAGTTTCTACTGAGTCACCAGTGTAGCTCTCTCTTCCTTTTCAGACTCTTTCATTGCTACAGATCATCTTTGGGATTTAATCATTTGTACCACATGGTTGATGTGCTTTGAATCCTTGCATCTAAAATAAATTTCCTCAACATAAATACTGCTATGGAATTTCAATGTTGCCATTGTAGTTGGTATTAAAGTCGATACCTGCAACATTGAAAATTATCCTTATATAAGAATTCCCTCCATCTTGTTGGATTGTAACACTATTGATGGTGGCTACATGAAATCTGATTATGATTCCTCTTCTACATTAGAGGGAACTCATAAATCCTTGTTTTGACTCTTCTGAATTATTATAATCAGAATTACTAGCTTCCATATTCAAAAATTCCCAACCACCATCTTCAATAAATTGGCCACCAGTTCAAACTCATTTTGCTTTCATAATACTTTATATCCATGGAGTTCAGCCATTCCTTCATGCCATCAAGTGAAGATTGAGGAATGGTGTCAATGTGGAGTACATCCCGCTTGAAGTATTTCAAAATAATAGCCATATCAAATTCCTTTTGCCCAAGTCATACTCTCTCAAGGTTAACAATCTCAATCTTGAACTAATAGTGATTACTAAGAAAGGTAATTCCACCAACTCTATCAAACAGTTTACCATAGGAAAAATAAAAGCAGAGGCTTTGAAAGGAATTCCATGAAAACCAAGCTCTCTAAATAGTATATCAAACTCTTAGACCTCATTATTGCACATTTACAAACAAATTCAAAGATTTTCCTTCAAAAGGCTACAAATTCAAATATTGACAATTTTGTAGCAAGAATGCATTTTTTTGTACATTTGACCACCAAGACTCAAAAACTCAACCTAATACACCTTAAATGGTCTTGATTGACCTTATTTAGCATAAATAAACACAAAATACCTTAATCTAATCTATTGACCACCTATCAACCTTCAAAAAGTGAATTTTTGTAACTAGGAGACTAGGTGCTCCTACACGAAAATTACATTGTGTCTGAGCCTTCAAGAGGCTTTAAATCTAGCCTTTACAAATGATTCCACATCTTTCCAATCATGCCTAACTGTTGAGATTGTAACTAACATGACTTATTACAGTATAAATCAATTGACCATGTAATATGACCTTATTCAATTGACAATTTACTCAAAACACAATTTACTAACTTAAAATAATTCCATGAACCAAATTTGTTCAATAACCTTGGTGCCCCTGCACCAAATTTCAATATTTCAATAAATTTCATTACAAGTAAAAATATCATTACAATGCCTTAGGTACTATGTTCTCACAGATATTATACAATGTCGCTCATACATTCGAGATTTTCTTATAATGTCTACATCATAGGTTCTCATTTAGAGGTTAACTTCAAATGAGTAACTTGAGATTCCCTCGCAAAGCTTCACACACTCTTTTATAATGGCTTCAAATCAGAATTGAGATTTGTCAAGATCATCAAAATAAGGATGTTTCATTGCTTTTTTGGCTGAGATTCTCTTTGATGGCTCAAAATCAACATTTTCTGCAAGGAGAGACCAATCAATTTTTACTAGTTTAGTTACAGATGTACGCAAAGTAAAAGAATAAAAAGAAACAACTCATCCAAAATTGAAATGAAATGAATATAGATGGAAGGCACTTACAGATAGGCATGGCAGTCTCTCAACTTAGTCACTCCTGGTCATACATCTTCACTGTGAGTTCCAAGATACCTATTGCACACAACACCTTTCATGAATCTAGAATATCTTGAAATTAGAGATGCTCCTATAATGTCTACATCATAGGTGCTCATGATAAGGTTAACTTCAAATGAATAACTTGAAATTCCCTCACCAAGCTTCGCACACACTTTTGTAATGGCTGAAAATTGTAATTGAGATTTGTCAAAATCATCAAAATAGGGATGTTGCATTGCTTTTATGCTTGAGATTCTCTTGGCTGGCTCATAAATTTGCATTTTCTACAAGGGGACACCAATCAATGTTTACTGGGTTACTTATAGATACACAAAGTAAAATAAGATGATATCATTGGCATTAAACAAATTAATGTGGATACATGCATAAATTAATAAGAACCATTGTGAATATACTTACAAATTAATCCAATGAACCATCCAAATCTACTCTACTCTTTATTATGTCAAGTATTGCCTCATGGTTAGACTCACGGACATTCCACAAGGTCTTGTTCAAAGGTCTACCTCCATATTTTCTCAAACGAACATTGGATGCCACAACAAGGTTTGAGTAATGAAGAATATTACGATGTGTGTCAAAGTCATCAAATAGCCAATGTTTAACACTCCTATGTGGGTACCTTCTAAGCCACGTTCCAGTAACAACAATTGAGCCTATAGGGTATTTGATGTTTTCTCCATCTATAACTGGGGCTTCCAATTTATTTTTGGCCTCAACACAACGACAAAAGTAATAGTATGTTCCCTCTTTGTTTTCTTCATCTGCAATAATTGCATAAACATGCCCTGCATTGATATGTGCAGAAAATCACTTGAAATTAGTCAACATTACGAATACAGTACAAAGTAAGATAACAATATGGAATTTCAAAAACTAAGCAAGTAGATATATTACTTGTTTGAACTAGATCTGATACGTGGTCAAAGTCGACCAATGATTCCATCTGTGTTAGTTCCAATGCCGTCGAAGGGTGATATGTGTGAAGTGGGCTAAGATAACTTGTCAACCATTTTTCAACCCACTCCCCTGACTCACAATAATTCCAGGCTTGCATTGTACATGAAGAACAAAAGCATGCCATCTTATGTATCGATACTCCATGAACCTGCATTTGAGCTAAGGAAAGAGTGTAGCTCACTCAATCTTGTTAGTGTACAACAATCCTCATATGGTGCAATGTTATATCATCCATCAACCAAAAAAATATACGAACTAAAGATACCTTCATTACCTAGACCCATCGAAGCATTACACCACTCGACGATTGAACTTGCATCTGTCAACTTTTCACATCTTTATACTTTAACTCTTCTCATGCTAATGCTCTTTTCACGCATGCTCCTGCACCATCATGCTTCCCCTTTCCATGCCCGGCCTCACAAAAGTTCCACATATGCTAAACACCTGTGAGATGCATCCCACAACTAGTAGAACATGCACACATTCTGATCTATGATGCAATTATCCCACCATATTATATGCCGATCGTGAGTGCTATGCCCTCCGAGCCAAATCACTATACAACATCCGAAGAAACCTTGCACAACTCTCGAGAATGTGTGTGATCATCACTAATATAAAAGTGATACTCCCTCAATACCTTCCTTTGGTCCTTTGTACTATCAGTTGCATGAATGAATGCTATGTGTACAAATATCGAAACCTGTGTGGAGTTGTACATCATGGATCGCATCACACTATGGTCAGAGAGTGTAGTTCTCTACAAAGTCAACCATTGATACTATGCTGCCAACTGGAAAGGTGTCCTTGCATAGCTTGAATTGTGTGTCCAACCATCGGGCTCTATGGGTATTCCTTGCATACTCATACACTAGATTCTCATGAAACATGGACATAAATTGATACAATAGAATCTTCTCAATAACCAAATCACACCTTTTTGCTTGAGACCCATTTTTTGTAGTGTATGCCACTATTTTATACTTCCCAAAATCTACTAGTTTATGTCCCACCTCATCTGTGCTTTCCATATGTTGACATACTGGCATTCGTTGCAAGCCACCGCAATGCTCACATGAACCATCCAAGCATGTTGTCCTGTAGAATATTTGGCCATCCTCTATTTGACATAATTTTTTTAATAAGAACTCTCTTAAAGATTTTGGTGGGGCTTCTATGCCACAATCCTGCAAAACATTGTTAGTATGCAAATCGAAACATATAGAACGATAAACATCATAATGGTTAGCGAATTCAATATGTAGTCCACAACAAGTAGTGCATGTGTGATTTATCTTGACATAAAAAGGTTTAAGCATTTCAAAAATCTTTGAGAAATACTTCAATTTGAGGATAAGCATTTGAAATTTATGAAAATTGTTTGAGCTATATCCAAAAATACTTTGGATGTGGGCTCTTGTGGTTTCGACTACCGATTCTCCTTCTTACGACATCCTTTTGATTCGGAGATGGCCTTGTATTATTCTTCCAATAATCTTCAATTAGTGTTCTCAATGCTTCAACAACTTTTTTATCTTTGTGTGGCAGTCTCCCCTAGAATGCCCATAATTCATTTGAATCGGTGCCCTCAATTCTTTGCCGCCTTTGAACGGCTTTTGATAAAGTTTTTCTACTAATTCCCACTTGTTCACTTGTCTTTTTAATGAGGCAAGATCTCTTTGTTTGATAGCTTACCACAGTTGATGTAATGACACGTCATGTGACATTACTATCCTTTGAGCGTGAGGTCTTACCCACAGTGTCATAAGCATCCATTAGATTCTTCACAATAGTGTTTTCACTTGATGCATTCGATGTTCTCAACCCAAGAGTCTTCATGATGTTTCTGTACTTTAAACCCCACATCATTTTAACAAATAGTTGACATCTTGCAGTCTCATTTAGCCTTTCAAAGAACATTTGCCAAATCTTATCAGCATATCTCTACAAGTGCCCTGAATCTACCTTCATGTGTTGCAAAATATCCTATCAATACACAAAAATGTTGGCTTTCTAAGTAAAATTTAGGTAGGCTCTTTAGGTACATACATCTCAACATTAGCAATTTCATCAACATTTAATTGAGGTGATAGATTGCACTTTGGACTACAGGAATAGAAACATACCTGAGGTTCATGTGGATGATGACATACCTTGTCTGTCAAACCGAGTGATGATGTACCTCAACCGTATGTGGTGATGGTGTCCTTCATATTCACTTGTGCTTAATGGTGTCCCTTCGCATTCACTTGTGGTAGAGGGTGTCTCCAACCACAGATTCCGTGATCTCCTAGCATGACTCTTTCCAATTAGTGCCCTTTGTGTACCAATTTCTTTTTCTCTTTTCGATATGTTCCTTCAACTATTTGTTTTTCACAATTGTCTTGCAATTCTATGATTTTCACTATATTCCTCATCTATTTTTTCTCTTTATCTCTGAAGGCATGGAGCTAATCATTTGTTAGTTTTTTTCCTTTTAACAATTCGTTTCTTTGGCATGACGAATAATTTTACCTATGCAAAAAGTGCTAAGTCAAGTCAAATTAACTAATAGTGAAGGGTTGTAAAAGTCTATTAAAGAGGGAGACCAACGGCCATCTCTTTCAAAATGTCAGTTTTCGAAGTTGAAGTGGTTTTTTTTAAGAGGGAAACATTATAAAAGGCCATGATAAACTTGAATGGAGGATGATCCTTGGATTGGGCGTCAAACCAAATGAGGAAATGTTGAGTTTTCCTTAACAAAATTGAGCTTTTGGTGTCTGAAATTGAGTTTATGAGTTGGGAAGCATTATTTTATGTTAAATTGAGCATGATTAGGGTATATTAGGCTTGTTTCAATAGTTGTCAAGTTTTGGAGTGTTTGGCAAGTGCTAGTTTCAATAAAACATAGGGTTTCTAAGCCTAGGGAGAGGGTTTTATGGTTTGGGTCGTAAGTGATTGAATCTCTGCAATCTAATGCTATAATTTGAAGTTTTGATAGATACAAAGTGTTTCCCCAAGGTTTCAGGAGATTTGGACAAGTTTTGAAGGTGGTCCCTTTGTAAAAGTGGGCTAATTTGGGCCCTTAAAAGCGTAGAAAACCTAATAATTTGTGCAGTTTGGTACAAAACAAGCATTGGTGATTGTTGGATATGTTGAAAGGATCTATAATGGGTAAAATAAAGGTGTCTAAATGGTCCTAGGTTTGTAGAACAACAAATTTGCATAATGAAGCTTATTAAGCAAACCATTGCTAATACTAGTACTTTTAGGCTTAATGAAGGTTTGGTGGTTCAAGGGTGGTTATGGACATTGAAGGAAGTTGGGAATCTTGATTTGAAAATGTATAAAAACATCATACAAGCTCGAATAAATGGTTCAATGAATTTCTTTTGAGGATTTGATGCTCTACTCAACGCCTAAACTGTGGAGTTTCAAGTATTTTTTCTATGTTTTCAGTTTCTTTTTCCTGTGTACGACCCAATATAGGGCTCCCATGATTAGAAATTCATTAATCACTATGGTGGAAGGTCTTAACTTGGACTTCAATCTATTTTTAGACTCCTTTGGTTGTTTCGGTGAAAGAAAAACTCCATTCTTCATGATCAGCCTATATAGACTTGCAGGGTATGAGTTTTACTTTAATTTAAAGATGGATCCTTTCCTCCTACTGTGGTGACTTGTGATTCGGAGGAAAGGCTTGTAATATGTTTTTTTCAAGTTTCAAGTTTCTTTTGATAGTGGTAAGGCATCTATAGGGATGGTGATGTTATCTTAGGCTGAGAATGTGAGTTTTTGGCATGAAAAGGAGGAACCAAAGTGGTGTTTTTGAGATCTAATGAGGCTAAAGGCCTAGTGAAGGTTTATTTTGTTTTTGCAGACCCTGACAAACTTGTTTGATGCTTTGGTGAGGCTTGGAAGGCCTTGGAGTTGTGAAACATAGAAAACCCTAGATATTTATGAGCAAATTGAGGGTTTTTGTATTTGAAGCCTATTTGAGCATGCAAGGTCCTAAAACCTAGAAAATCTTTTGTTTTGAGACCTAAGTAAAGACTATTTTTGGATTTCGGGGTCTATTGAGAAGTGAGAAGGTTGTCTGGGGAATTATAGCCGATTGAGTGACTTTGATATGCTACAACCTGAACAATGTGAATTTTTTTAAAGAAGAGGTCCTGATGAGATTGTAAATTGAAAACTTGTTTGTAGATTGGAGTTGTGTGTTTGTGTGTTGCAGGCCTCCCCCTACTACATTAGGAGTATATTCCAGATTTTTAGAGACATGTATGGAAAATTTGGTAGCATAGACAAGGCAATCAACTAGTTTGTATAACTATTTGACAAAATACCTCAATGTAAGCTTTGGAAGCATACACAAAGAAAGTCAATTGTTAAATTTAACAAAATGCCTCAAAGAGATGTGGTTTAAAAATGTAATAGGAAAGTGTATATAATTGTGTAATTTAAAATGTCCATTGACAACCTAAGGTTGTAACACGACAAACAAACAATTTGATCAACATGGAATAAGCAAAAGAACAAAAATGAAAGAAAGCCATAATAGAATGAAAGAAAATGTACAAAGACTCACATACCTAAAAAACCAAAGTTTCAAATGGAGGAGTTCTACCCAATTATGTAGCCTTTGCTTCTTCTTTCCTCAAACTCCTTAAAAAGTTGACTTTTTCAAAAGTTTGTTCCCCTCCAAACTTCAATTGTATACCAGTTATCACTGTAATTCAAACTTGAATTTATATTATATGCCTTCAACGTAAAAACTCTGATATTTCATGCAAAGGTGATGGAAAGATCATGAAAAAGGCGGTGGAATCTAAAAATCATGCATGCACACTTCACTCAATCACCAAAAAGCTACTTTTTGTCGGAGCACATGCAGAACCAGGAGAATATACAGAATGTGGGCTGACATCACGGGTATATTGTGTTTTTTACCATTTTAGTGCACAAAAAATGCCCGCCAACACTCCAGTGCAAGCTATTTCTTGCTGCAAACGCCCATGCCTCTACTTATTCATCACGTGATTATAACAATAAAGCTGGTTTTTA
>VDFB02047230.1:90983633-91002784 GCA_007258455.2 Sequoia sempervirens
ATTATAAATTAACTGTTCATCGAAATTTCAAATAAATTACATTTTTAGAAACTAGACTCCATTCTACAAATTTTTAAAATAAAATAAAATAAATAAATCTATTACTTTCCAAAATTTGTAGGGGGAGCACGACCAAAATTCTACTTTTTAGGAAGTGCTCACTTAGAAAATTAGTAAAAAATCAAATATTCATTAAAAAATTATCAGAAAAATTGTGCATCAACTAGATACTGTTAACTAACTTCTGACCATAGCGATTTTAAAAATACTACAAAAAAGTTCACTGTGCTAGGGTCATACAAGAGTTTCTATGTTATATTTTTCTGACAAAAACAACAAAAATTTGTGTACATCCCTCTTTTGAACCCCTTAATCTCAACCATTTTCAAAATAAATTAGTAGTTTAGAAAGTAGACTCAAAGCACTTCGATCCTTTTTTTGGTTCCATCTCAAAATTTTGAGTGTAGCTATCCTCAATTTCACGTCCAAGGTCAATATTTCCTGATTTCAGAAGAAAAAAAAGTGGCCACTTAAGCCCCTTTTTGGGAACCATCTTGGTGCACTTACCCTAGAAATACTCACACGAGGGATCAAATATATATATATATGTGTGTGTGTGTGTGTGTGTGTGTGTGTGTGTGAATATATATACACTTAAATGAATGTATGTATCGACAAAGAAATGATAAGATAGGGGTAACCTGATATATGTGTGTGTAAACCATGTGTTCATAATCATTCAAATGGATTACTTGATTATCATATTACTATATAATGTATGCACTAATAGACTCTTAAGCATTAATGCTTATCAGAGAAGTGTACATATGTATATATTATATAAGTATATGTGTATGAATATATACACGTAATATTATTTACAAAATATGATAAAAAGAGTTATACATTCAAATATATTGAATGGGTATATATTATAAAGGATAAGACTATATATATATGTGTGTAGTCGATAGGGTTATTATGTGGAAAACAACTTGCTTGTATTCATTTACATTTCTATATATCCAATGTATTCAATTTTGATGACATAGAATATATATATGTATATAATGTGTATATAAATATAGCATTGATGCTATATGATGATTTATATATATATATATTGGTCAAGAATAAAGGGTGAACTATCTTCCATATATCTAGTGCAACCATTAAAGTTGATTTTGAGATGGCAATTTAATTAGTCTAAACCAACAAATTACCAAGCTATTAATACAAGGCATTGAAATGTTAAAGGTTGTTGTTAGAGCACATAAAGTTGGAAGTTCACAAAGTCAACAATATAACACATAAGCTACATGCTATGCCACATGGATGGCAATAAGAGGTCGATGTATGTTGGATTTGTGACTAAGTTATTAGAATTCAACTATCTATTATTCAATAAAAGTCGATTTATAAAGGCTATTTTTAGACATTAATGACAATGACTATGAGATTGGAAGTCGATTTGGAAATGCTTACGACTGTGTAGTGAAGTTGAGTTCCACTCACCATATCACGTATGCGAAAACATATGAATGCATTTTAAATTGTTGTCTATCATCGATGCAAGCTTAGACTTGGTTGACACTGTGATAAAGAGCAACTTTGACTTTTTCTAACGTCTTTAAATGTTTAAATCAACTCATTCCTTAAATTCAGTCGATGAGTGCTAAGTGTTATAGATTTAATATTGATTGTTTATCTTCATAAGAAACTGTGCCAACTTGATAAAGGAATAGAGGCTTTGGCACCACCTCTTGAAACGATTTTCTGTAGATGTCTTTACTGGAGTATAATTCAAATTTTCCATGTGCATTTTGAATAAGTCTTTGGGTTGTTGTCAAAGATGTAAGTCAATCGTAGGAGGTTTTGTTGTGTCTGAGCTTATTTGATCGCCACCTTATTGTTGAGTTTCATGTGTTGCTTTGTATGGAGCTTGATGTCCTTTTACATGCCTAAACTGTAGGCCATGAGGTTGCTAGACTGCTCTATAAATAGTTGAGCCATTTCATTAGTGAGGACACATGTTCTTTCCCAAGATATTACATATCTTTTGCAATTCATTATTTTTGTGTTATTCCTAGCCAAACATGTCTTATATTGTGAGTGAGAAATAGCAAGTGATCTATTGTGTTAAGAGGAAACATTGTTGTTTGAGATAAGTAAGCTATCAACTTGTGAGGTAGAGTTACTTGTGACATTCTAGAGAAGCTTATTATCAAGCTAACTATTGTTGGAAAGGGTTGCATTGCTATCATTAATTTGGATAAGTGATAACAGGCATGAGGATCTCTTCTTCTTTGTTATTGATTTTGAAATGATATGTTTTCCATGATTGCTTGAAATTCCTTTTCCATTGTGTGCAATAGAGGCAATAAAAAGTGTCTTTGAAAATGAAATTGAAGCTTTTATGTTGTTTTTATGTTGTGCTTGTAAGTAATCCATAATAGGAGTTTGGTGTATATCATAGATATTATATACTAGGCATGATTGAATACAAGAGGCACTTGAGATACACTTAGCTAAGTTATTGATTTAATTAGGAAAGCGTGTGTTACTCCTAGGATAGTTAATCCAGTATGGGAGGGAGCTTGTGTACTTACTTGTTAAGTAGGTTTATTCCAAGTAGATTAAAATGGTGATAGCTTAATCTGGGGTGAAAAAATATCCATTGAAGAACAATACCTATGTGTAGTTTAAGATAGCCCCAAGTCAAATCGGCCCTGAGTAGTGTATGTGATAGATGACTCTCAGTAGGAATATTGAATGTAACTCTTTGATCAAAGTAGTGTAATGTCCGAGACTCCACTATGGATTGTGTCTATTGAGACTACACAGTTAGTTCACCGTGATCCAGTATTACATGCTAGTTTGAGATTGTGGGATTACAAGTTCTAGTTATGTAGGACGCAACACTATGCTCAGTTGGTTGTCGTTATCGGTTACTCTACCAATCTCTTAGTCGAAGGGAAGGGCCATCTATCGAATGATAGATGTGCGGGGGACTGCATTATGAGTATGTGGTTGGCAGAAAAATGCCTAAGTGATGCTTCTCCTCCACAACAGGAGATAGAAGAACCAAGATTTTTAAAGGAAGGATCCTAGACCGTCTTACAGCTATTTGTTCTAAAGCTCATTGGAGCTATGTATGTAAATGTATGTATTCATGTTTTGTTGTAACTTATGAAGTTATTGTAATGAAATGGAATCCTTATTGTAATATGATATAACATCTTGTTCGAATATTTTCAATAAAAGAAAGAAAATTTTTATTACAATGACTTGTTACCTAATTTACTTACTCTTATGGTGTAAATTTAGAAATTTTTATTGCATTGAAGGGTTGGCATGTTACAAATTGGAGCCCCTGCAACTAGAACACTTGCCCATGGAGAACATAGAAGTTAAGAAGTTGGTAAATATTAATTAACTATGGTTATCACAGTTTCAAGATTTCATTTACAACTCTTTCATGTATACACAAGAAGTAATAAGCATACATAAGAGGAAATATTGGATTGCATCCCGTGTTTGTTAAGTGTATTTGTGTGAATCTGATGTTGCGTTGTAACAAACCAGTATATGTGTACTTGTGTATGAAAATTATGTGTATACATGTTTTGTTGGTATTTGGTTGTAAAATCTCAAGAAATGATAGAGGAGATGTTCATGTGAACAATGGTATAGAAGTAGAGAAAACAAGAAAGGATTGACTATGAACCAACATGCAAAAAGAAATGATTATGCGATTAATCTCCCTCACCATCCTTTATGGAACTTTCCATCTATTGTAATAGTAGCTAAAAGGAAAAACAGTTGCACTTCCTTTGTTTGGCATTGGTGAAGATCGATTAATCATTTCTAATAGAAGTCTAGTGTACATGTTTTTTATCTGTTGTTTTTTAAAATTAATTATTTTCCAAATAAAAAGATTTGAAACATATTTTATGCAAAATAGTATTTTAAACATGTATTTTATTTTGACTTAAGATAATATAAAATAAAATCGAAAAAACCATTCCACCAACACTTTTCCCAACGGAAAAAAAATCAAGTTTGAAGAAACCCATCCTCCTAAAGCGTAAAGTCGTAATATTATAGAGGAGTGCGCACTATTTAAAGCGAGGATAGGGTCTTTATGAGAGTAGACTAGCTAGTTGGCAAAGATTGTTTTCTATTCTGTAATCTGCGACTCTGCACCCAAGAAACAACAAATATGACAGTGGAACGCATGGAGTTCAGGTAAGCTTCCCCCGTTGCGGAAGACAAGATGGAAGAAATAATTCATTGACAAAAATTTCTTTTGAAAACTGCAGACCAGAAGATCATCAGCTCCAGCTGGTGGATCCTGAGCAAGAAATCGAAGAGGAAGACGATTCTTTTGAATCTATAGACAAACGTATTGTCATAGGCGCTCTAAGCACTTTCTTTTGAGTTATTGTACCGAACTTTATCTTCAGCCATGTTATCGTTTGTGAACATTAATAATAATTTCAATTTTTGCTGGTATTTGTACTAATCTTGTAGTTTACAGTCACATTGCAGGGGATTAACGCTGGAGACGTGAAGAAGCTCCAGGATGCAGGCATTTACACATGCAATGGCTTGATGATGCACACAAAGAAGGTTCCATTAATCTTGTCAATGCTCTTCATGTTTCCTCTGATTTTCGTTTCTAGAAATTAATGTCAAACTTATTGTATCAAATGTTTGCGCAGAGTTTGACAAGCATTAAAGGGCTTTCTGATGCAAAAGTAGATAAAATATATGAAGCTGCCGAAAAGCTTGTCGTATGTTCTGCAATTCTTTGCTGTTATTATTTTAAATTATATAGCTGAATCCTTCGTATGAAGATTCAAGTGGATTTGCTCGAAATAATCGGTTATTTGCGATGTCTTTGACAGAACTTTAGCTATATGACAGGAAATGAGGTTCTTTTGAGGGTATGGACTCAGCTGTATCTTTTATTACTTCTACACTTGAAATTTTCTTATTCACAGTTTTCTTGTTTAGAATTTGTGTGAAGTACATTAGGACCTGCTTGTATTTTGAATATTTAAAGATCCATTTTCAGTTCACATTGTCTATTTCCTCGTTCATGGCTTTATTATTTATAATTAAAATGAAGCTCTCTTGAATTTAAATTGTGCATATTTAGAGATTGATTGTTAGTTCTCTGTATCGCTTTCAAATGCTTATAATCTGTTCATCTTCAACGATCTTCAAGGTTTATTTAATTTTTCTACATTTTAACCAATGTTAGTTCTCTGTATCGCTTTAAAATTTTGGTGAAATGTTCATGTTCACCGATCTTCAAAGTTTATTTAGTTTTCTAAATTTTAACCGTACAAGTTTTTCTCTGAATCTTTTGCTTGTTTGGCTTTGTTCAAATTTGCTTGAAATAACGGCGAACTTTGCACTGTTACAGCGAAAATCTGTTGTCAGAATCACAACTGGAAGCCAAGCTTTAGATGAGCTTCTTGGCGGTAAGCAGTCGTTATAAAATTTGCTACTCAGAAATTTAAAGACATGGGATCTTATAAAGATACTGACCTTGTTTCTGGCCAAAGGTGGAATCGAAACGCTAGCGATCACAGAAGCTTTTGGAGAATTCAGGTGATTTTCCTTTCTCTCTTAAAGTTGGACGGAATTGAAGAATTATGTAAAGGAAGAAAAATTTGTTGAATATCTGCTTACATAACTCAGAAAGTGATGGAATTCGGAATTTAATTCCTTGCAGGACTGGAAAAACTCAACTAGCTCACACGCTTTGCGTTTCGACTCAGGTTTCTAGAAAGTCTTGTCGAATTGAATGTTTCAAAATACAAATATAAAAATTAATCTCTGAAATGCTTATTGCAAATCTTATGCCTTTATTCAACTGTGAATGGGATTTCTATTACTTAATTTGACATTCATGAAATGAAATCAGCTCCCACTTAGCATGCACGGAGGCAATGGAAAGGTCGCTTACATCGACACCGAGGGAACCTTGTATGCCTTGCAATGTCAAAATTCCACTACTTTCATTCCAAATTTAGGAAAATCATGTACTAGTATTTACTGCTTGAGAGATAATCTAAGAAAAAATATGAAACAAATTATTATTCTTTGACATTTTCAGCCGACCAGATCGTGTCGTGTCAATTGCAGAACGTTTTGGAATGGACGCTAACGCTGTCCTTGACAATGTATTTCATTTTCATTGCAATTTCTATCATGGTTTTATTTTCTTGAGCACAAGGATTTTAGTTTTTCAGTTTCAAAGCTCTCATTGTCATGTTCTAATGTCTTAAAATCGAATGGTTTCCAGATAGTGTATGCTCGTGCATACACTCACGAGCACCAGTTCAACTTGTTGGTTGGCCTCGCTGCAAAGATGTCAGAAGAACCTTTCAGACTCCTTGTATTTACTTTCTCCACCATCACCAGTTTTACATCATTTCTTTTTCGGTCAAATTTAAGCTTTGTAATGATCCCGGTTCTCTACAGATTATAGACTCGATAACTGCTCTGTTTCGAGTAGATTTTACAGGACGAGGGGAACTTGCAGAGCGCCAGGTAAAATTAGCCATTTTCCCTTTCAGTTTAACAGTAGCGCCAATTCCCCTTCCTAATGTATTACAGGATGGTTCCCCTTTCTAACGTTAGGAGGTGTTATAACAGCAAAAGTTAGCGCAAATGCTTTCACGACTTATAAAGATTGCAGAAGAGTTCAATGTGGCTATATACATGACGAATCAAGGTATGTTAATTTGGTGACAATTAATTGGTATGTGTGCGGACTTTGTGATCTGAGAAAAAATGTGGTGAGTGGGCAGTGATTGCTGATCCGGGGGGAGGCGTATTTGTGACGGACCCGAAGAAACCGGCAGGCGGTCATGTGCTGGCGCATGCTAGCACTGTCAGGCTTATGTTCCGCAAGGGCAAAGGAGAGCAACGGATCTGCAAAGTTATCGATTCCCCCAATTTGCCAGAAGCTGAAGCCATATCCTTTTGTTCGCATTTATTATTTATAAAATTACCAATTAACATTTATTTTCCTTAATTGATGCTTTACGTTTTTCAGATATCAGGAGGGGGCGTTTGTGATGCTAAAGACTGACCCTCGTGCATGAATTGATTTAGCAAAATCTCATACAGATCTAGATTCATAATGAGTAATCTAGTAGACTATTTTCCAAATACAGAGGAATGCAATGCACAAGGACAGAACACATCCTTTTCTCATTTCCCTTTCGAGTGGTGTCCGTCAAATGTGTGAAGAACGGCTGCTTGATGTGGATTCTGAACTTTTAGCTTAATTTCAATATTAAAATTGATATAAAATATCTAAACACGCGGCTTGGGATAGGGCGTCGAACATGAATAGAAAGAAGTTTTTCAATGCAGGCAATTTGTTTAAATGAACATGTCTTTCTTTCAATTTTTCATCTTATGGCGTTGCCATACTTATCACAACATATATAATTTTTTTGAGATTATTCGATGTGATTTCTACTTTTTAAATGGTTTTTTTAAATATATTTTTTAATTAAAGAATTGTAGTTAAATTGGTTAAATATAATTGATGAAAGTGGTGATATGTTCTTTGATTATATTATTCACTAAGTTTCAAATCTTCTATAGTTGTAATGAATAAGGGATGAGGTCCTGATATTGCCCCAAATGATTTGACAAAATGAATATCTTGAACAATATTTGAATCTTAATTGAAGATATACCAACTCAAACTTGTAATCAAGTTGTAAAAATGATATGAATTTGACATAATTTTTAAAAATAAATATATATTGCTTTTAGAATTTATAATAACATATATAAAATGATTAATATAGATGAAACATGGGAAATAAGATTTAATTAATTTGTACTATTTAGTAATAAATAAACTTTAAATCTAATATAAGAAATTACAAAAATTAATAGTCATTGTATTAATTTAATAAATATAACTAACTAAACTTATATAATTGTAATGGTGAAATTTGGATACCTCTACAATTTTTTATTTAGTTTTGTCCATTTGAGAAAATAGTTTAATGTATTTATATATTTACAAATAAAATAACTTTGTGTAAAGTTGGACTCCTTCATCCATGTCCTTACTCTTACTCTTTTGTTTAGATGCATTCATCTCCCATCTTATCTATATACACATGCACTTTGATATATTCACCACAATTAAACATTTGTTATGCCTATCCATGTACCCATCCCTATACATCCACTATACACTATGATTATATTGTTTCCATATCTTGAATAATTTCTAGGGTATAATGTCAATCTTGTAACTACAAATTTGACCTCTAAAATTTTAAAATTTAAATTCAATGTTTGGTTGACTCCCATCTATTCATTTCCCACCTAAGGCTAACTGAACACGTGTTTTCATAATTTATTGTTGTCCTTGAAGGCATTCAACCGTATCCATTTAGCATTTCATCTTGTTCAAGCTTATCTAATCATTGACTTGCAAAATGCATGCTAGGAACACTTACATTGGTGTACTAATATGAACTTAGATCTACATAATCATCTTAAGGCACTTGCACAATTGAAGGTTATTTTTTATCATATGAAAAAATATAGAATTGATCCTATGAATGATGAAAATGTGAATCACAAATAGTAACAATGCAATGAAAGTATGAAACTCACATTTCAACAATCACCCAATGAAGCTCAAGATCTTGGTTTAGAATTGAATAAAAAATCATCATAGCAAAGACCTTGATTTGCTCCATTGTGGGTTGTTCTTCAAAGTAACAATAACCATGAAAGAATAACGATGATATGATGCAATGATAATGATAAAATGCTCAAAGGTAAATGATGCATATGCTTGATAATGATAATGATAGCTTGATAATGCTTTATAGTGCTTTAGTGATCTTAATAATATGCTCTTGATAATAATGATGACCTAGAGGATATGAATGAATGAAGGCTTTGCATTTATATGTTTTATTTGATATATGATCAATGGTGGAGATTAACTAGAAAGATCAATGGATAGAAAAATTCAAAATAGGGTAGGACCTAAATTTGAATTTTGATGGATGGAGAATTAAATGTATTTAGTTAATTCATAAAGATGTCTTGGAGAAGTAAATAGAATATTAATTTTATTTATTTATTTTAGAGAAAAAAAGATTTAATTTAAATAAATTAGTTTAATTTATTTAAAAGAGGAGTGTTAGCTAATTAAATAATTATTTAATTAAAATGGACCAAAGATAATTTAAATTTGATTTTTATCAATGTTGAAGGGAAATTCTAAGTGATGAATCAATTAAATAATTAAAAATTATTTAATTAATATAGATATGATAAAAAGATTAAGATATTTAAATATTTAAAAAATATTTAATTATTATGGATGAAAAGGGAGAAATACCGGCTTAATCAAATAATTGAAAATTTAATTTAATTAATATAGATGGAAGAATGGATAAGAATAATGATAACATGATAGGATGGAAATACATCAGTCATTTTTTAGGTTTCTACATTTTTCCACTCTTTAAGACAATGTGTTAAATTATAACATTTTTTCAAAAGAAAAATATTTGATAAGAAAAAAAATGGTAACATGCTCCAGTGTGCCCAAATGATATCAATGAATGGAGGTATGATGCCCCCTTGAGAGATTGATAGGAAGGATAGGCTAGGTCTATGATAATGATGATGATATTATGATGATAATAGATACATGTTATGGCTATGGATGATTATGATGTACATATTATTATGATATTATGATGCATGCTAATAGTTGTGAATGCATGCTATGTAGTGAAATCAATCTCCACCAAGGATCAAATATCAAAATGAAACCTATAAATGGGAGATGCAATGGAAATCGATATGTAAGATGGATGCCACATGAAAAGACACTTTGTTACTCTGAAGAGTAACCCTAGCAAGTGGATATCATGCACCAAGGTATGAAACAAAGATGTCTTTTGGTATCATTCACCCTATTACATGAACTTTGATACAACACACAATCATGACACACAAAGAAAATGACCATGCCTCACTCCAAGCTACTCTAAGCATTTCAAGGGATAAGCTTCATCAATAAAATGAGAGACAAAAGATAAAATCAAGAACGCAAAAGGAAAAAAAATTAGCAAAATAAATCAACAACCAACATCTCTTACAAAAGATAATCTCAATGATAGGAAGGGTCCATTGTAGGAAGGATACATCCATTAAGGCCTTAATTTGTTTTGATAGTGATGGTGAAAGATAGGAAAAAATCTATGCAAACCATAAACTTAGTTCAATAGATGAGATTTGTTTTGCTAATGGTTTTCATGAAAGAACAATATTTTTGCAATGGGTAAATGTGCATGTGTAAATTTTCTTCTCAAGATAAGCACAATAAACCAATCCAAAACATAGCTCAAGGGAAAGGTGCTCCCAATTAGGTAAATACTACTATGATGAAAATGAATAGATCTATTAAGTTGTACGACCTCATCCCTTGTGGCCTTATTGATCCTATTAGTCATTGATGGTTCATGTCTTATATTTTATGTTCTTTTATATTGGACAATATACATTAGTGATTATTGTTCCTATACATCAAATTACTTATATATCAAGATTGTTAACTAACTAACTAGTGGTTTTGTGATTTCATGTGATAGCTATATGAGTTCTATTCCTTATTTACATAAGTATGCAATGATCGAGATGTTTTGTTGTTGGTAATATCATTATATATATTACTGGATTTCATCATGTTAGGCGATTTCATAATATGAGTGTAAGTATGAATATAAAGGCAATGATTGATATTCAATATCTAGTTGTAGTAATATTTGTTATATAGGTTCAATAAATTATTGATAAGTGGTAATATTTTGATATTAAATAACATGATCAATTATTGCTTTCCTCTAAAAGGTATTCTGCAAGTAGGAAGAGTTAAATTATATGTTACCTATGTAAATTTAATTCCTTAGGAGATTGTTATTAGAATGTTATTTTTCATATACTACTTGTTCAATTACTATTAATTATGAGAAATACTGACACCTTTTTTTGGTTGAGAAAACAGGTTAAAATTGGCCAAAGTTGATGAAGGGGTCACATAGCTACTTCCCTTATCACTTATGTTATTGGGTAAACCCACAAAAGTGGTTTACAATTCCAGTGAGGAAGGAAAAGTTGCAAAAAATGACCTCATGCAAAAAAAATTGGTTTTGGGGGGTTCGAACAAACTTCTTGTTCGAGCGAACCCAAAGGGGGTTCATTAGAAACCCCCTAAGTGAACCCATTAAATTTTGGGTCCCACATTTCTTGAAAAAATAAGCAAAGAAAATGGTTGTGGAAAGGGGGTTCACTCGAACCCCCCCTTTCCCCCCTTCTCCTCCTCTGGCACCAAAAAACTCTAGAATTTTCCCCTCTGAAGCTCGAGTTGAGGATAAAAATGGAGGAGAATTAATAGACCCAACTAGATGATGGTAGTGCTTGGAACAATTTATCCAATGATTATAATTTTAATATGTTTTGGTTTTATTATGTATTTATTTTTTTAGTTTGATTAAACATAGGTTTTTCACTGAAAATCAAGCTCTCTATTTTGCACATGTGGAAAAATAGCAAATTATCAAAAAAAAAATTGAAAAATATGAGTGTACTAGGTATTGAAGTCCTTTATCTAAAAAAAAAAGAATTTTGATACATACAAAAGAATTTTTGTTGTATACAGTCCGCCTATGTCTGAATTGTAATTAGTTTGACTTCGAAACTTGATTAAGGAAAAAATATTCAATAAAACACTATGAAACCAATTGGAAGCACTAGATATCGTAGTTACAAATCTAAATTTGAAAAAAATAGAATTTTATCCTTCATGGAAAAAAAGTTACATTGTATACAGTGACCGTCACTCCTTAAAAATGGTGTTTACTGAAAAAAAAAACTAATTTTTGAAGGAGATGGAAAAAGAAGTGTAATATGATTCCAAAAAAAATGAAAAAAAAAATATTTAGAATCTACAGAAAAAAATGTCACAAATCACTAGTTTGCATCATCTTCAAAAATTCCTCACGGTTTAGCCGCTATAGGTGCCCAAAAGTGAAGATTTAGTTAGAAAAAATCAGTTCAGTGTCCAGTTTAGCCAAAAATTGTAAACCAGTATTTTGGGATCACCCTATTCTTGTGAATTCCTAGCCTTGTCAAAGATATGTGTTTTGACCTTTCTTTATAAGGATTGTGCATGTGTGAAAGGTTTTTTTCTTAGACCTGTGAGTCACCTTTTAAATGTGATTACTTACTGTATGTTTTGAGAAGTCTTTATGTGGTATTAAGTGGATAAAATGTTTCCTAGGTGGTAGGTCTATGGGTTAGGGGTCTTTTTATTCCATAAAACCCCTTAAATAAAATTTAAAACCTACTCTAATTACTCACTTGTGAAAAGTGGCAAAAATTGGAGTTGGTTGGGTGGTTGGGAAGTTATGGGGAGTTGGTTGTCTTTTTTCCTTCTATACATTCCTTATCTTTGAAAGGAGAAGGGAATGCCTCTTTTGGCTTGGCTTCTCTCTTTTGGTCTTGGCTTCTCTTCCTTGCTATTGCTTTTCTTGTCTCTTGGTGTCTTCCTTATTTTGAGAACTCTTGGAAAGGATGAGAGAGGAAGAATGGGAGAATAGTGCTTGGAGAAGGAGAGGCTATCACCTTTTGGATTTGCACTTAGTTTGACCTGAGATCTCTCCTTGTTGGGTCTTTGTTGTGGAGAAAATGAATTTTTTTTGTGTTGTTTACTTTTCTTTATGGAAATCTATGTTAAATTCCTTGTATAATGGGTTTGAGTTGTGTGAGTTGGAACTCAAGCTTGATTTGTAAATAATTGTAAATATGCAAATGATTGTGAATGTGTGAATAGTGGTGAGGTATGAATGGTATAGGGTATGAAAATTTTGAGTAATACATGTGAATTGTGGATATGTGTGTATGCTTGGGAAAAGCTATGTGACCCTTAGAGCTCGAGGGTGGATTGATTTCAATCCTATGGTTGGGAGGAGAGTTGTTGTTTACTTTTCTTTATGTAAATCTATGTTAAATTCCTTGTATAATGGGATTGAGTTGTGTGAGTTGAAACTCTCTTGTTTTGTAAATAGTTGTAAACATTGAAATGATTGTGAATGTGTGAATAGTGGTGAGGTATGAATGGTATAGTGTATGAAATTTTTGAGTAATACATGTGAAGTGAATTTGGATATGTGTGTATGCTTGGGAAAAGCTATGTGACCCTTAGAGCTCGGGGGTGGATTGATTTCAATCCTATGGTTGGGAGGAGAGCTTTTGGCCAAGATCATTTTCCCACTTGTTGGTTCTTTCAGGTACATGTGCTGAGAGAGGAGGATCATCATGGTTTTGGATCAGCCTAAGGGGTTCCAAGGAGAAAAAAGCGGGAGGGGGGGGGCGGAATGCACATGTTTTTTTTGCGATGATTTCTATAGAGCTATTGGCCCAAACTTGTCCTTCTTGTGATTGTTCCTCTTTTAGGTCTATAGAGTTAAGATGAAGATTATCTTAAAAATATACTATTGGTTCACAAAGATAGGATCTTGTTGGCCATGAATAATCCTAAAATAACTCAAGAAATCCATGGTTAGTGTTAGAATAGAGTTCAATTTTGTAATAGGGTTTATTTCACTTTGTTGAAGGTCAAAACTTTAAAAAAATGGAAATGTTGCATCTATGCCATAAAGTAGTTAGGGAATTGAGTTACTTCAAGGGTAGATAATTAGTTTTGGAATGATCAAGTGTCATTGTGAAATTTTCTTGTGTGCAAGATATTGTTGTGTAGAAGCTTGCATTGGAAATTATTAGATGTGTAGGAAAGAAAGAGATAAAATTGTTTCCATTTTTGTGTAGATTGCATCAAAAAAAACTTAGTGAGAGTAATTAATCCTAGGTATGCACTAATTTGTAATGGCAAAAATTAGAATGGAATTCAATAAAGTTCAAGGCAGGGCTATTATTGAATTATAAAATTTAATTGTAGTTGTAATATGATCTAAATTTGAAATTGTACTATCTCCTCAATTAAAAATACAAACCAAAATATTTAATGGTATCGATATATGTCTATGCATATATAATGTATATATGTGTATGTATAATAAGGACTTTAAATTGAACATCAAGTGTATATATAAGATATATATATATATATATATATATATATATATATATATATAAACTATGCTAATATATGAATTAAATAATATATATAAATCAAGCTCAAATTGTATTTGTATAAAACATATAAAATTTGCATTCACATAAAATACCTTATATTTAATACAATATATAAAATTGAACTCATATAAAATCTGTATAAGTTGCATTTATATTAATTATAAAATTGTCAATAAAATTTTAGTTTAGTTTCTTCTTTTTAAGAAAAGTAGAAAGGGTCAGTATAAGGGGTTCGACCCCCTGGTCGACCACCCATCCATGGGGTCGACCATGGAGGGCTCGGCCCCATTAACCAGCGGACTCAATAGTGCATCGAACAACATAACTTATTTAAGTTTTAAAATTAATTTAATAGTCTTAAAACTTGTCGCCTTCCCAAAGTCGCATCACTTAATGTTGGCAGAAATAGAAATATAATATTCTTGCATGTATGTATTAGTAGGAGTAATGGGAAATTCAAACTATGGGATAAGATAATGTTAATCAATTAAAGTCATGGATTAAGTAGTGATTCTTAACATTAAAATTACCATATGATGAATAAATTTTTGGTATTTTAGAAAATGTGTAGATTATCCAAATCAAAAGCTAAATTATTGTTTTATAATGTGGCTATGAATTATGCCCTAGAATAGGAAGTTTAGTGTTGAGGTTATTGTTATTCAAGTAGGGACAATCTTATGGTAGTTGGAGTTGAATTTGAATTGGATTATCTCGATCAAGCCTTGCATAGAGATTGATTACTGCAAATTAGTACTATTGTCATTTATTGAGAATGTGTCAAAATAAAGAGTAATAAACATTTTATCTATGAACAATATTATTGTTGTGATTTTCAATCACAATAATATTGCCATTGGTTGATAATATAGACAATGAAAATTAGAACAATATTAATGTTGTGGGTAAGTGCAAAAAGATGGGTCCCAAAAAGGGGGCTTAAGTGGCCACTTTTTTCTGAAATCAGGAAATACTGACCTTGAACGTGAAATTGAGGATAGTACACTCAAAATTTTGAGATGGAACAAAAACAAGAGATCGAAGTGCTTTGAGTCTACTTTCTAAACTACTAATTAATTTTGAAAATGGTTGAGACTAAGGGGTTCAAAAGAGGGACGTACAAAAATTGGTGTTGTTTTTGTCAGAAAAACATAACATAGCAACTCTTGTACGTCCATAGCACAGTGAACTTTATTTTAGTATTTTTAAAATAGCTCTAATGAGAAATTAGCTAACACTATGTAGTTGATGCACAATTTTTCTAATAAATTTTTAATGAATATTTCATTTTTTACTAATTTTCTAAGTGGACACTTCCTGAAAAACAGAATATTGGCCGTGCTACCCCTACAAATTTTGGAAACTAATTGATTTTTTTTTTAATTTGTAGAATGGAGTCTAGTTTCTAAAAATGTAAATTATTTTTAATTTTGATGAATAGTTAATTTATAACAAAAAAAACACCAAACACTTTTTTTCTCCAAAAAAGAGACACAAACAAAAGAAATTATAGATAAAAGGCTTAACATTGTCAAAAAGTGAAAAAAATTACATCGTTGGATAGCTAAGAGATAACCTAACATTACCTAGGTGTTCAATTTGTTCAACATTGAATTGGACGTGCAATCCTGATGGTGAACATGAACCCGATTATGTGAAATATTGTAGAATTTGTAAGAACACGTCTCTGGTCATTGGGAATGTCCTCCAAGCCTTTGGGTTGGTATTCCAAGGAAAATTCCAAGCCCAAGGCTTGGGGATTCCCAAAGAAAGATATAATGTGTGCGTGTTATAACGCGCTCACGTTATATCTTAGTTTTGACATGGTTTTTGCGTTTTGTGAATGCATTGACAAAACAGGAGTGCATTATAACGCACTCACTTTTTGATCTACATTAAATTTATTTTTCTTCTCTTTTTTTTCTTTCTTCTCATTATCTTTGAGGGAAACTATATACATGAAATAAAAATTTAAGTGTAAGTTGACATTTACATATGGACATTTACTTTCTTATACTTTAAGTTATATTTCATGTATATAGTTTCAGGATGTTTAAGAGTTGTTCAAATCTCTAGGAGTTATAATGCAAATTCTAGTTTTTGGAAAATCTCACAAATTTTAGACTTAGTCAAATTTCAGTAATCAGGAGGTCAAATTTCAGTAATCAACAAGTTGTATTATTTCTCTCTTCTCACTCATTTTTTATCCCTTACACTCTAGACCTATCTCTCACTATCTTCATCCCTTTATTTTCTCTCTCTACCCCCACTCTCTCTCTCCTTTTCCCTCTAATTCTCTCTATCTCACTTCCCTCTCCCTCCCTCCCTCCTTCCCTCTCTACTTATCTCTCTCTCTCTACCTACCTCTCCCTCCATCACTCCCTACCACTCTCTCTATTTCTCTATACCTCACCTCTATCTCACCTCCCTCTCTCTCCCTCTATACTTCTCTCTCCCCCTCTTCTTCCCTATCTAATCTCTATCTCCCAACCTCTAATGCACTCTACATCCACTTCAAACCTTACCACTCTCTCTCTAAGCACCCTCTCTATCTCACCTTTCTCCTCCCTCCCTCATCCCCTCTACTTCTCTATCTCCTCTCACTTCCTTCCCTCTCTACTTATCTTCATCTCCTATCTCCTCTATCTACCTCCTTCCACCAATTTCATTTCTCTCTATCTCACCTCTCTCTCCCTCACTACATCTCCCTCCCTCTATACTTATCTATATCTCCCCTCTCCCTCTTTACCTAGCTCTCCATCCATACCTCTCCCTCTCCTTCCCTCTCTACTCTCTATCTCCCTAATCTCTCTCTACCTACCTCTCCATCCATCACTCCCTAACACTCTCTCTACACCTCTCTATCTCTCTTCTCTCCCTCCCTCCCTCCCTCTATCTCCCTCTCATCTCTCTCTCTCTAATTCTCCTTCCTGCCTCTTAATTATCTTTATCTCCCTCAGCCCCCCACTCTCTCACTAGATGTCTCCTCCCTACCTTTCCCCATCTACTCTCTATCTCCTCCTCCCTCCCTCCCTCTCTCTCTCTCTCTCTCTCCTCTCTCTCTCTCTCTCTCTCTCTCTCTCTCTCTCTCTCTCTCTCTCTCTCCTCCTTCACCCTCTTTCTCTCTCAGTCTCTCCTCTCTATCTCATCATTCTCTATTTCCCTCTCTGTAACTCTCTCCTTCTCTATATGTCACCATTCTCTCTACTTATCTTTATCTCACCTATCCCTCTTTACCTCTCCCTTCCTCCCCTCTCGGGCCTAATCTCCTCCTCTCCTCTATCTCTATCTCTACTCTTCTATCTTTAATTTATCCCTCCCCTACCCACATATCCCTCTATCACTCTCTACCACACTCTTTATTTCTCTCTATCTCACCTCTCTCTCACCTCTCTCTCACCTCCCTCTCTCTCCCTCCATACCTCTCCCTCTCCTTCCCTCTCTACTCTTTATCTCCCTAATCCCTCTCTACCTACCTCTGCATCCATCACTCCCTACCACTCTCTCTACACCTCTCTATCTTGCTTCTCTCCCTCCCTCATTCTATCTCTACCTCTCCTTATTTTTCTAATTATCTTTATCTCCCCTAGCCCTCTCTCTCTCACACACACTAGATGTCTCCCTCCCTACCTTTTCCCCATATCTACTCTCTATCTCTCCTCTCCCCCACCTCTCTCTCACTCCTCTCACCCCCCTGCACCCTCTTTTCTCTCTCACTCCTCTCCTCTCTATCCCATCATTCCCTCTTTTCCCTCTCTATATAACCTCTCCCTCTTCCTATATGTCACCATTTTCTCTACTTATCTTAGTCTCAATTTATTCCTTTTACTCCCTCCCTTTCCTCCCCTCAAGACCTCCCTCCTTTCCTCCCTCTATCTCTATCTCTCTCTACTTTATCCTCTATCTCACCTATCCCTTCTCTACCCAAGCATCCCTCCATCACCCCACCACACTCTCTATTTCTCTCATCCCACCTCCCCACCTCCTTCTTCCCCTCCATACCTCCTCCTCCCTCTTCCCCTCTACTCTCTATCTCCCTACCCTTCTACCTACCTCTCCATCCATCACACCCCACCACCCCTCTACACCTCTCTATCCCGCTTCTCCTCCCTCCCCCATTCCCCTCTAATTCTCCCTTATTTCTCTAATTATCTTTATCTCCCCTAGTCCTCTCTCTCTCTCACTAGATGTCTCCTTCCCTACCTTTTCCCCTATCTACTCTCTATCTCTCCTCTCCCTTCCTCTATCTCTCTCTCACTCTCTCACCCCTCCCTCACCCTCTTTCTCTCTCACTCTCTCCTCTCTATCTCACCATTCTCTCTTTCCCTCTCTGTAACTCTCTCCTCTATATGTCACCATTCTCTCTCTACTTATCTTTATCTCACCTATCCTTCTTTACCTCTCCCTTCATCCCCTCTCTCTCCCACTCTCCCTCCTTCCCTCTATCTCTATCTCTTTCTACTTCTCTCTATCTCACCTCTCTCTCACCTCCCTCTCTCTCCCTCCATACCTCTACCTATCCTTCCCTCTCTACTCTCTATCTCCCTAATCCCTCTCTACCTACCTCTCCATCCATCACTCCCTACCACTCTCTCTACACCTCTCTATATTGCTTATCTCCCTCCCTCATTCTCTCTCTACTTCTCTCTCTCTCTACCTCTCTTTATTTCTTTAATTATCTTTATCTCTTGTAGCCCTCTCTCCCTTGCTCTCTCTCACTCCTCCCTCCCTCTTTCCGTCTCTGTAACTCTCTCCTTATCTACATGTCACCATTTTCTCTCTACTTATCTTTATCTCACCTATCCCTCTTTATCTCTCCCTTCCTCCCCTCTCTCGCCCACCCTCCCTCCTTCCCTCTATCTCTATCTCTCTCTACTTCTCACTATCTCACCTATCCCTCTCTACCCGCATATCCCTCT